>JAWNOT010000070.1:1800000-2057500 GCA_035045825.1 Drosophila eohydei | reverse complement strand
TATATTGGAAGTATTGAGTATATATATATATATATGAATTATATTATAATATATATTAGTATCATAAAATCAATATATGATTATTTAGTAGATGTTTACTGGACTATAATCTGCGTTTCGAATTTGTTATCTTTAGCTCTTATAATTCTAGAGGTATATTCCAAATACCCAATTGCTATGTTAATTTAAATCTACATAAGAAAAATGTATATTTCAATATTTTTGAAATAAAACAATGTCTATAAAATTTTTAATTTATATAAGCTAAATATTCGTCTTAATATGGAGTATAACCTTCTTAGTCGGAAGCTTTGCTAATCCGTTTGGTTAACTGTTTTGAAGTTACTAAAAAATATCCAAAATCGAACATCTATATGTCTACTATATAGTTTTGCCTCTTACATACATTCGCTTACAACTGGCATACCCTATTTATGTACTTCTCTTCATGTATACAGGGCATTAAAACAACTGACAAGTGGCCAAAGCCGCAAGACCCCAGCGGCCGCACCACTGCTGCTCTGCCACGCTCTCATATGAAGCTCCTCAACAAACAATTTCTTGGCTACACTTTGTGGCCATCATTTGTTGTTGTTGTCGTTGCCGTTGTCGTTGTTGTTGCTGTTGCTTTATTAATGTTTCGCTCATTTTTAGTTGTTGAGCATGTGTTATTTTTGTTTTTAGATTTTTGCTGGGCGAAATTGTTGTTGCTACACTGCGCGAAATTCATTGATTGAATTTATTGAACTGCGATTTTTAATTGTCGTTCGTTGAAGGCATTGCTGACATTGGAATTTGTTTTAAAACTTTGTTAGCTGCTTGTTTTTAGCAGTGTATAATGGCGCCTGCACACGAAATAACTTTTTTTATTGTACACTGTTCGAAAGCTTAACAGTGGGCATATTAGCTTAAACAATATATTTAACTTGTCTTATTTAATATTATTTTCATTGAAATTAAAATATAGAATTTTATCTTGTATTAAATGAAATATTGAATAGATCAAAGTGGATTTTTATGAATTTTATTTTGATTGTACTTTACTTGCCTTAAAATTATTAGACGTAATATTTCTTTGAATCACAGTTTGAGTGTCATTGCACAGTTTTAAGTAACATGCTAAAAGGCAAGCATGCCAATAGCATAATAGTTTCAGAGTTATTGGTTTTAGAATCAAACTACGAATAAGCAAGTCGTACCTTTGTGAGTCAACACATCAGCAGTTTGACAGCCACTGCCTTAGCGTTACAGCTTGTGAGTCACTTTGACAATAATCTCAACTCTTTATCGTACTTTGTACACTGTAGAAGTATAATTATGAGAATCAGGTCAGGCTTACTGCTAACTCAATTATATTTCACAGTTTGAGGGCCACTGTTCTGAAGCTTGTCATGTATACTTCTACTATACTATACTCTTGTTTTCAAACATTATCTCAAGCCCATCTACAGCTAAAATCATTGCAGTTTTAAAGTCACTGATATTACAGTTTCAGGGTCATCAACTTGCGTGTAGATCCTGCCAAATAGAATCGCATAGTTTGACAGTCACTGTAAACTATTCTCTCACTCTACTCACTGCAATTGCAGAGTATCTCACAGTCGTTCCATTTGTTTTTACTTTCCTTTTGTTGCTGTTTTCCATGGGATATCTCAGACCACAAACATTTTGTTCGTTCGTTCGTTTCGGTTTTCCTTCGTTCGCTCGCATACATAACCCACTGTACTTAACGGTAATCAACATACACAAGAGCTCTGCGACGAAGCCTGATGTTGGCGTTGCTGCTGACGTCCACTTCCACGACGACGACGTCGACGTCGACGTCGATGTCAACTGCGCTGCCATCGAAGCTGAAAGCGAATTCGAATTCAGTTTTTAGTTTTCAGTTTTCAGTTTGTGTCGCGCCTCCGTTTTGTAAATAACGCGAAAAGAAAAAGACGACAAAGTTCTCTACGGATATAAAAGCGGGTATATGCACGCGCGCACACACACGCACACACTCACACACACGCACACCTATACAGTTTACTCAGTTATAGTGTGCTGCAATTGGATTAATTAAACAATTAAAAATGGCACAACAAGCGAAATCGAAAAAAAAATCTTGAAATAGTGAAATTGAATTAAATAAAAACAGTAGATGAAATTATGAAAGGCTGAAATTAAATAAGAATTATAATTAAACTTAACTGAGCTGTTGTGGCGTGACGCATCAAATAAATATAGAAATTTGCACTCTAAATAAATTTATATATACATTTATGTAGATAGATATAGATAAATATATATTTTTGGATATTTTTTGTATAATTCGCAATTAATTATTTTTTGCTGTTTGCTAAAGAGAAATTCTTTTTATAACCACAGCATAATATATATAATATATATATATATATATATATAAATCTTTAGAGCCCGCATAAATGTATAAGTATACATTATATATAATAAAAATAATTTTGTTATCGCGCGTTTTTTGCTTTAAATTTGATTTGATTTGATTCATATAGCATTTTTCTGTTTTTTTTTAAAATAGTTTTTCTTTTGTTTTTCAATTTTTAGACTTGCAAAAAACCTCATTTCATTTGATATAATTTTTCTTTTATTGTAATATTTCAAAAAAAAAACTTTTTTAATACTCTTTTCCTTTGCATAACGTTTTTTGATGCTTTTATTGGGATTTTTGCTTAGCATTAAATTTTGCTTTCATAAATAATTTTAATTTTTATATATATGTATACATATATAAATATTTATAAAATTCGAAAAAGGAACTAAATTAATGAAATTTTTATATTTTATATATTTTTATAGAAATCAAAATTAATAAATAAATTAAACATTTATTGGCATTAGAACATATTTGCTTATTTCTCAATAATGTTCCTCTACTCTTCGCACATTTTTATGCTATTTCTATTAGCTTATATATAGAGATATATATTAGATATATACTGAAAAAAATATATATTTTTGTGTTTGCTTTCTATATTACTATATATAAAATAATTTTAAATACAATTGTTCTTATTTTTGATTTGTACCAAATTTGTTCAATAATTTAAAAAATGTTTCTCTAGTTTTTTATTTATTCATTTTGAGTTTTTCTTTTCAATTGCTTTCCAATAATTTTAATATTTTCATTAACTTCTAGTAAGCTAAAAAAGTTTTCCTACTAAATTTATTTTTCATAATTTTTTTTCCATATTTTGTGAGATATTCGTGTGAACAAATGAATATCTTTTTTGTTGTTGTTGTATATTTATTTTTATAAAACTTTGACATTGGATTTGTCATTGCTGTTATTTGTTGTTGTGTTTGTTTTTGTAGTATTTGTTTTTGTCAAACGTTACGTATACGTAATATTTTACTCATTTTGTTTCGTAGCGAGCTATGTTGTGCCGTGTTTAAACAAGTAAAAACTCGTGAAAATTACACACACATACATAAAAGGAAAATTGTGCTGAGAGACACAATGTGACAAAATATATATATGTTATATATGTATATATGATATATATGAGAAAACTTAAAAAAAATTGAAGTCGAAAGTGGAATTTTTGTTATTTGTTTGTCGCGTCGCGTTTTCAACTGTTTTTTGTTTGTTTTTTATTTTTCCATGAGTAGTTTGTTGTCGTAGTCTGTGTCCATATACAGCCTTTGTTGCAATTACTCACACACACGCTCGCACACACACACTGCACACACAGAGAGAGGGAGCGAGAGAATTCTATAGCTGCTAAATTATGTCAAAGGTTTGCTATCTGCCTCTCGCTGTTTTTTTAGCATAAGCCCAGCTGCTTGTAATTTCTTTTATTGAATAAGCATTCATGGCAGTTGCACACACACACACACACATACACACACACATACATACACTATTTGCAGTGCATTTGGCTTGCGTTTGCTCCTCACATTTATCCAAAATATTCGGCATTGTATAAAGCGAAAAAGTCACGAAATTTGTTGTTCTTGTTGCAGTTATCGCCTCGTTAAATTGTAACTCATGTACTACACGGCAGGAAAAGACGTGCTAATACACACAAATTTGAAATATCCAATTTAATGATGCGTTCCAAAGTATTTGTAGAAATTTACTTGATTTCGAAATTATTAAATGAGCTTTTTTGAAGAATTTTTCAAATTGTGATTTATACCTGGCCTACCTAAAAATACCTAAACTTATCATGAAATAACAGATTCTTAGATGTTTATATAGAATTCAGAAGAACTTGTGTTCGCATATCATTTGGTGTTTCTGTTTTCTTAAATATGAGCCAAGAAATTAAGAGTTGGATTACTTATAGAGTATATGGCTGTCATAGGAAATATATGCCGTAAATAATTAATGTTTCTTTTCTATCGAAAGCAAATGCAACTTTAAAGCAATATTAATATATCATATATATATTATAATATCATATATCATATATCATATATCATATATCATATATCATATATCATATATCATATATCATATATCATATATCATATATCATATATCATATATCATATATCATATATCATATATCATATATCATATATCATATATCATATATCATATATCATATATCATATATCATATATCATATATCATATATCATATATCATATATCATATATCATATATCATATATCATATATCATATATCATATATCATATATCATATATCATATATCATATATCATATATCATATATCATATATCATATATCATATATCATATATCATATATCATATATCATATATCATATATCATATATCATATATCATATATCATATATCATATATCATATATCATATATCATATATCATATATCATATATCATATATCATATATCATATATCATATATCATATATCATATATCATATATCATATATCATATATCATATATCATATATCATATATCATATATCATATATCATATATCATATATCATATATCATATATCATATATCATATATCATATATCATATATCATATATCATATATCATATATCATATATCATATATCATATATCATATATCATATATCATATATCATATATCATATATCATATATCATATATCATATATCATATATCATATATCATATATCATATATCATATATCATATATCATATATCATATATCATATATCATATATCATATATCATATATCATATATCATATATCATATATCATATATCATATATCATATATCATATATCATATATCATATATCATATATCATATATCATATATCATATATCATATATCATATATCATATATCATATATCATATATCATATATCATATATCATATATCATATATCATATACAAAATATCAAATAGGTATTACTACTTCCGAAAAGTAAGACGAATCTACAGTTATTTATTGTTTCATGAATATCTTCTTTGTGTTCTCTAAAGTAATTGCCATTCAGGTCCATTCAATCGTAGTCTGACGTCGACACAAATTCTTTGCTCCTTATATTCATTTAGGCCACCATCGAAGACTCACCAAGGCATGTCCAAGCAAATCAGTTGTCAAAAATGAACCAAGCACTCCATATGGCCGAAATTGTTGGCATTAGTCAGGAACATAAGTAGCAAGATAACGCCACAGATAACCCAGAAATCGAGCACGGAAATACTCTTTGAACGGAGTTTAACCAATTCTTCTTCAACTATTTTGGCTAAGACATTAAAACTTCTGTCAAATGTTGTTCAGTGTAGGCTGCCGCATGTTGCAATTGCTGCAAATTGTATTGCCTGCCAAACGAGTTTCAATTTACAATCTGACTGGCAAGTTTACAATCAGCTAATCAGCTGGGCAAATGTCGCCTTGAGCGAGTTTGTTTCTGATTGAAGTAATTTCGCTATGACAAGGCGAGGTATTGATAAGATGTTTTACTTTTATTTGTTTTGATGTTTGAGACGTTTGCCAAGATTACGCCCACTCCACATAAACACACGCACACACACACACACAGTCATACATATAATTGTAATTTAGTTTTGCGTCAGTAACTCAATTTGCAATGCGAAATCGATTTCCGTTTAAAATGTCGCCTAAAGCTGACAACGCGCAAATGGAAATTGCAGAAAATGACGATAGTTGGAGAGTCGAAGGGGTAGAGATAGACAGAGAGAGTGTAAGAGAGAGGGAGAGAGTGAGAGAGAGAGAGTTAAAGTGGATGGCCAGTAAAGCTTGACGGCCAGGGCCCAGAGCCAAGGCCAGGGCCATGGCCAGGACTAGTTGGCTGGGCGCCGACTCCGCTGCTGCACAAAAGGTCAGGGTCAAATGTGCCATCAACAAAGTTGCACTTTGCTAGAGAGTGGGAGTGTGGGAGAGAGAGAGAGATATCGAGAGAGTGTGTGTGTGTGTGTGCGTGCCTGAGAGTGGGAGGTGCAAGTCAACAGGCGACTTTGACTTGTCAGCTTTGCGGCCGGGGCGCCGCCTTTTATGGCTGCTGTGTTAATGTTGCCTCATTTTGTGGCATTTGTATGCGCGGCATTTGCGTTGATTGATTTATTCGCCCGCTGCGTTGTGACAACTCATATCAACTGGCAAGCTTCCCAAGAGCTTCGAGCGTGTACACACGCAGCGCGCCAAAGGGGTATATTAACTTACATATATATTAAGGTGTGAATGCAAAGTGTCAAAAGATGTTAGGTCAGGGGTTAGCTAAGTGCCTTCGACTTAAAGTCTCTCAGCATTGGACTGAATAGCGACTAAAAACTTGACATTTGACATGCTTAAATATTTGTGTCAGAGATCCAAGAGCATCCATGACTCTTAAGCATTCAATTGCTTTTATCATCAATTTGATTTCTTACAGTTTGACGAGCACTGCTTACAGTTTACACTGAGTTGCATTAAATTGTAGTTTATTAGCAATCTCTAAAGCTGTCGCTGAGCTGCCTTAAGCACTGCACACAGGCAGAGTAAAACGCAGTCGAGCATACTCTATAATCACATGCACGACAGCTTTTACTATTGGCCTAGAATAACATCCTTATCAGCGGCATTCCATGATCATCTAACAAATTGCTGTGAGTCGCTTTTCAGTCGCGTTTTTTGTTTACCCCGCAAATCAATTCGATTCGGTTTTTTTCCTCATTTTAACGTGATTCTTCAAACGCTTTTGTTTAGATAATTAAAAGTTTATGGATTTTGGCCATTTTGTATTTGTTTTGCCGGTTGTTTATTGACAGCGTATCTCGCTTTGTTTATTTGAAGTAGATTGCTTGGGAGGGGCTGTTTTGTAGAATACTATAAACTGTTATAAACAACTTGTAATGCGACTAAATAGACTCTAAATGTCTTATCTAGCTGTAAAGCGCCAATATACTTGGCGATTATGACAGTGTTAGGACTAATTTGTAGTTAATTACTTTAAATTATGCTGTTCTTCAAGTGTTAGACAGCTGTGATACAAATTACTATCGTTACCAGTTACTGTCATAGCCATTTGATAATTTAAAATTAACTCCTATCAAAGTATTATGCACTAATTTTGAACTGTTATACTTTTGCAGTAACTGTTATACTTTTTAAACAGAATGTGATACAGCCGTGCTTAAAAGTCTTCTTCATCGGGCATTACAACTGTTTCTGATGCTTAATAGTAACAAGTCTGTGTTATAAAGAGCTGTTATACCTAGTAATTATTGCTATGTTAGCACTAATTTAAGCTTAATTGAAGGAGACACCCATCTAAGTGCTTGCTTTACAAGACTAGTGTTTACCTAACTGTTACTTATGTCATCACTCGGGTAGCTATAAAATGCCCAAGTGTTATACAGAATACCAGCAAATTACTTAACTGTTATACTGTAGATTTGCTATTTGTGTTATATGTGTTATATTACTAAACACTGCTCATATAACAGTAATTCGCCCTTTGACATAAAAAGAGCAAACAGCACTTTCTCTCTCTCTCTCTCTCTGCATTTAAATGCAACTTAATCTGCGAGCTGTGCACCCGGCTGACGTCAGCCACAGTCAGCAGATATTAAAAGCTGTCGAGATGTACAATTTTTGTTTTTATCCCGAGTGCAATTCACGAATGTAATTTGCTAGCTGCAGCAGCAGCAGCAGCAACAGCAGCATCAGCATCAGCACCAGCTGCAGCTGTGCGGAGGTGGAGACTTTGCACACGCTGCTGCGTGATTTGTTCCATTTGTCGCCAGCGAACTTTGAGCTACCAAAAATAGATAAACGAGCAGCTGGAATCGGGACTCGGCTGATGCTGTTGAAGCTTTGCTGCCCGCCTACATCAAACTGACTTTTGACATATAGAAACAAGAGTCAGCAAACACCCTACCCGCCCACCAACTGACGCAAATAGCTGAAGTTGCAGCAGCTGTTGTAGACCGACTCCCGTGGGCGGCGTGAGTGCAAAATGGCTGCTTTTACCTGTCAAGGGCCTCAATTATGGGAAAACTCTAAAGCTGTTATACTCACTCTTATACTGTCCTGTGTTAAAACATAAAAAGCTCTACTGATGTGTTATACGCTGTGTAACTATATCCTATTGTTTAAACTGTTATACGCTTTAGTTCAATTTAAAATACTCTTATACTGCTGACTAAGCTAATTATGCAATGATTTTCTATTTTATATATTATATAAAACTGTTATACTAATGCAATTTCATTGAACTTGTTGCAGGAACAAGTCAAACTGGATGCCAGCAAACAGGTAATCAGCCCAGACGATTGTGAGGATCTCAGTCCAATGCCACAAACAGCTGCACCGCCCGTTCGCAGGCGCGGCGGCATCTCCGCCGAGCCGGTGACCGAAGAGGACGCCGCCAACTATGTTAAAAAAGTCGTACCCAAGGATTACAAGACAATGAATGCCCTGTCCAAGGCCATAGCCAAAAATGTGCTCTTCGCCCATTTGGATGAGAGCGAACGCTCCGACATATTCGATGCCATGTTCCCGGTGAATCATACGGCTGGCGAGAATATCATACAACAGGGCGACGAAGGCGACAATTTCTATGTCATCGATGTGGGCGAGGTGGAGGTGAGTAGAGAATCAGGGAAAGGCTGATAGTCGATATTCGATATTAACCTGTTATACATCTCTTCCAGGTGTTTGTAAACTCCGAATTGGTGACCACCATTAGCGAGGGCGGCAGCTTTGGTGAGCTGGCTCTCATCTATGGTACACCACGTGCTGCCACGGTGCGTGCCAAGACCGATGTCAAGCTGTGGGGCATCGACCGCGACAGCTACAGACGCATCCTGATGGGCTCAACCATACGTAAGCGCAAAATGTATGAGGAATTCCTGTCGCGTGTCTCCATACTAGAGAGCCTGGACAAGTGGGAGCGCCTCACCGTTGCCGATTCGCTGGAGACGTGCGCCTTCGAGGATGGTGAAACGATTGTCAAACAGGGCGCAGCAGGCGATGACTTCTATATTATACTCGAGGGCTGTGCCGTTGTTCTGCAGCAGCGCTCCGAGGTGAGTGTCCTAGGATGCTCAATCGCGAATCGATGACAAAAACTAATCCATTTTTGTATTCCAGCAGGGCGAAGAGCCCGCCGAGGTGGGTCGTCTGGGCTCCAGCGATTACTTTGGCGAGATCGCTTTGCTGCTGGACAGGCCACGTGCAGCAACAGTTGTCGCTCGCGGCCCGCTCAAATGTGTCAAGCTGGACAGAGCGAGGTAATTAGTGATTGATGGATGATGATTGATTGATTGACAGTTGCTTAACTGTGAAACTGTTAATAGACTTCAGTTAGTGTAGTTAGCTAATTTTATGTAAACATGTCAGCTATTTGCTTGAGGTGCCGTATGATTGACTGATAAAACGCTTACGCCTAGAGTTTGCTATTAAAGCTGACATTAAGTATGTTAATTAAAGTATATGAGTATATTGTATATTGTAATTTATTGGAACTAACTGAATGACTGACTGATTGACTGATGGATAGATGCTCAATTCACAATTTATACAGTGTTTGTTGTAGTATTCCATTGTTCTCTAGTTACCTAAACTTTAAGTATAAATATGTATAGATAAGTTTTGTTTTGATTGATGTAGTTAATGATTGACTGACTGGAAGTGTATGATATAGCTGGGAATTAGCAAAATATTGTAAATTAACTTGTAGTTTATTATATAAGTGATAAAGAAAATGAAGTTATAATTATACTAAGGAATTTTTTCTTTATTTTCTTTACAGATTTGAACGCGTTTTGGGTCCCTGCGCGGATATTCTCAAGCGCAACATAACGCAGTATAACAGTTTCGTTTCACTGTCCGTCTAAGCTGGCCAACACCACCACCAACAACAACAACAAGTACACTACATCAACAACAACAACAACAACGCAGCTCGCATGCCAATAACAACAAACAAATCGCTCAGCAGCATAAAAAAAAAAAAAAAACAAATTTTTAAATTAAAAAAAAAAAAACAAACAAAGAAAACTGAAAATGTTTCAAAGAAAAACCCATGTAAAGCCCTAAACTAAAAACAAAACAAAAACAAAAGGGAGAAGAAATACAGATTGAGTTGAGCTCAGCTGTGTATAGAGAGGGAGGCGGCGTAGGGGTTGCAGGGGATTAAGGGGGTGGGGGTTGGGGCTAAAAATATGTTAAATTACGTATATGAATTCTGTATGTTGTGCAATGAAAAGTTACATATGTATTTGTGTAATGTGTGTGTTAATTTTTTGGTGTACACAAGTTGCGGCATGTTCCCCAACAACAACAACAGCAACAACAACTTAAAAACCTAACCAAAAACCTTCCACAACTCGTCGCACTGAGCTGTTCAAAACTTAAGAAAACTGAAAAAGCAAAAGAAACAAAAAAATATATAGAAATGCATTTCATATAACACTTTTTCTACGAGTACTGGTTGATATATATGTATAACAGTTATATATATATTTCTTTATAGCGGAACATGCTGCCAGAAAAAAAAACAATCTCATTTAATAATAATCATTGGAGATCTGAATGTTTTTTACAGCAAAAAAAAAAGATTTATAAATAAAAGATAAACATATTATATACAAAATTAAGCTCTAACACACACACACACACACACACGCGCATGCTGAGTTAAAATCTAAAATATAGTTTACTCATTTTTTTCTATATAATTTATTATTATTTGTTGCACAAAGGGCGAATTTGTTCATACTATTAGTAAATTATTGTTTTAATATTGAAGAAGAAAAAAACAAAATGAAGTCAAAAATCAAAAACAAAAAAAACTTAAATAATCACAAATGTTCTTAATTAATTAAAAACAATTTGAAATTCGTGTTTTGTTTAGCCTATGTGAACTCTGTTATACACATGTACACTGACATTTCGAACTGTTATACTCTGTTATACATGCGCCGCATAACCAACTGGCATTTTTTTCTAACTGCCAGCAAAAAACAAAAAATAATAACAAAAACTCAAAGAAAACACAAGAAATTGTAAATTAAAGAAAGGAAACAAAAAAACTACATTTTAAAGCTTGATTAACGGCGCTTGCATATGTGTGTGTGTGCGTGCCTGTCACACACATACACATGTACGCAGGCGCAGCAGGAATTCGTTTGTTTTGAGAGAGAGAGGCAAGCCACGCCCCCGCGCCGCAGAGCGCGTGCGAGAGCGACTAAACCCGCCGGCGGGTTAGACTAAAGAAAGAGCAAGAGAGAGAGAGAGAGAGCGAGAGCGTGCATTAGCATTGAGCGCGCATGTGAGCAAAACAAAAGCTAAATGCTATGAAAATGCAAATGGCAGACAATGCGTAAAGATCAACTGCGAGTGCGAGCGAGACAGCGCATATAATTTAAAATAAAACAAGAAACTAAAACTAAAACTAAAAAATTATTATCAATGTAAAATCGTATGTACTATAAAGAGTAAAATGCAAAAAAACTAACAGAAAAAAAAAACAAGAAAAAAACGTAATAAATACATTTACATAGATGTTGCAAAAACAAAAATGAAAAGAAAAAACCAAAAAAAAAACCATCAACAACTTTTGTCCATTAGAAATTTAGTTTATTTTTTTTAAACGGCTTAACACAAAATTCAGAGACAATACTTTTATCGGAAAAATATTTATATACATAGAGAGAGAGAGAGAGAGAACCCAAGCAGCCCACTGCTCTAATGTTGCTGGACGCCATCATTTGGTTACCCACTCTATTCACCTACATATTGTTCCTGCTCATACTGATCATACTGTTCTTCATTGTCGCATATGTTAGCCACAAGATCTACATATCCATCTATGACAACCTGCCCTTGCCGGCGGCGCCTGGCTCGCGCTACTCGAATCGTGTGCCATCGGCACGTTCCGAATCGTTTGGCAATCAGGTGAGCGCACGCTCCATTTGGATACAGAATCGCTCCCAGATCTATGAATCATCAGTGGGTAAGTCGAGCAGATATACGAACATATACATATATATAGCGAGGTATATAGAGCTAGTCTGCCCGCAGTTCGCATTACACTCACTGTGGAGGCCTGCTATCTGGTCAGCGTCGAGCTGGACATCTACAAGAATCCCAGCCAGCGTGGCATTAGTTTTATGTGTAACTGCAACACGGACGTTGACAGGTTCGGCGTCGTTGCCCCCAGGGCGGCGTCCAGTGTGCGCGTGCTCAAGTACTACGATCATTTGTCCAGTGTGCCACGCCTTAAAGCTCTGCTGCGCAGCAATGAGCGCAAGAATATGCGCCTGGTGCTCGACGATGTCGTCAAGGATGTGTGTAACACAGATCCATCTCCGGCCTGCTCTGCGGCCATCAAAGAGAATTGAGGCGTCGAGGCGAACAATTGAACGAGTCGCAAGCGTTGCCAACTGTGCGAGTGCGTGTGCGTGAGCGAGCGAGCTAGCTATAGCAAAGCTGGGCCAAAGTTCTTTGTGCGAGACAGTTCGATAGCGAGTGCGAGCGGGAGAGGGAGAGATAGGGCCAGGGGGCAGCTGCCAACAGTGGGCTCGCTTGCATTTTAAATTAGAGTCTCATCTTTTAATTGTTGTTCGATAGAACGTGTTTTACTCTTTATAATATTGTATTGTGTCTTTATTTTTGTATGGAAAAATCAAATACATGTGCATATGCATGGTGGGCGTGCCGCTGTGGTCATGCCTTTAAGCTGAGTGTCTAGGAGATGTATATATATATATATATATATATATATGTATATAGAATATATATATGAATATATGAGGGCTATTTTTAATCAGACAGGTTTCAGCTGTTGCTTTAATTAACGGTAAATTTTGATTTTGCTATTTGTTTTGTGTTAAATGAAGCTTTTTTGAAGTGAGAGTGAAATAAATTAGGTTCGGTTTTCTTTGTCGAGAAGAAAATCTCAGACGACACCGACTGCATAATACTCGTTCAATTCAAACATATGTGGGACGTAACATTTTTACTCAATTAATTTTTCAAAAAATATTTTATATAATTTCATAAAAATGTTTATAATTCTCAGCAATTATTTATCTAAAAAAAAATAATTTGTCTATGCCTAAAAATTTATTTATCTTTGACTATAAAAAAGTGATTAAATATGTGGAATACTTAATCAAAATTCTCGCCACTTCTTCGTCAAGTGGTAAACGTGCTCGAAAAGCCGCCTGCCGATCGTATGTTGCCGTTTTTATTGTTGCTTTTCGACTTAAACAGACCAAAATTAGTGATATCTTATCGCATTTGGTGTCTATAAACGTTTTATCAGATAAGTCGCAACGTCTGGTCAAATAGCTTTCTCTGTTCCCCCCCTCGAATGGCTACGCAATTTGCTTCCAATTTTATTGCTAGCTTTTATTCATTTAATAAAGCAAAGAATAATATGTATATGTCTATATGTATATATAGTTATATATTGTTATTGTTATATATACAAAAGTTGTAGATTTTATTGCTTGATTGGGCTGAATCTATGAATTTGTTGTGGCATTCAATGAATTGTTTGATATATAAAATGAATTTATAACTATACCCTGTGGCTGGGGAGCTGGCTCGAAGCGGCATACTATACTATAAAAATCTTGCAATTTAGGGTAACATATAACAATGTTGTTATAGATAAAATAGTTAACTAAATATCTTATCTCTAGCCTCTAACCTCTAGAAGTCTTACATAAATATATTTAGCTCTATTAGAACTCACTTAGTTTGCTAGCACTCTTAAGTTTGCTCTGCACTTGTCTATAAGTCGTATGGCCTTAAGTGCGGGTATTACCTGCCCATCATACCTAAATTTTCAATAGATAAGAACAATCTTATCACTTTTACTTCACCTATAAAGGTCGATGTTATATCTAAGAAATCTATTAAATGGGTATATATATTCTTATTCTCAGTTATGTGCGACTATATTATATGCTATAGTTAGTCTAGGAATACTCCATATTCTGGAGCTAGCACTAATTGAGCAATGGAGCTCTTAATTAAGCTTGAAGTGCATACAATTAATATAGTACTATAATAGATCTATTGCATTTAGCAGTTACTAGTTCAATTTTGATGAAGTTATTGGGCAAAGTTGGAGTAGTATTTCAACTCCTATATCATTTTCAAGCCAAATTTCTATTGAATCTAGCGGTATTTA
Source organism: Drosophila eohydei (assembly GCA_035045825.1). Classification (NCBI taxonomy): domain Eukaryota; kingdom Metazoa; phylum Arthropoda; class Insecta; order Diptera; family Drosophilidae; genus Drosophila; species Drosophila eohydei. Next base: position 2,042,916 of record JAWNOT010000070.1, on the reverse strand, counting down.
AAGGTCGTTCAGTATTGAACGAACATTAAAATATGGCATGACAACTAGACATATTTTGACTACTCAGCAATATACATATAATGGATATATCCAATATTCGTATAGCTACAGATAGGTCCAATAGTCCAATGAATAAGTGCAATTGAAAGGGATTAACTACATGCATTTGCATATATATGCTGCTATAGCTCACTTAAGATCAGAGATATATATATATATATATATTTACATATCATATATATACTTAATCAAATGCAACAGATTTCTATGAAAGCTTTAGAGCTCAATGCAACGCATTTCCAGATACATATAGCGCTATATATAGATCACGCGTCTACTCTACATATATATATATATATATATATATATGTAGATAGATACAAATAAACACATATATAGAGCCGAGTGCAGTATCCATTATAATTATACTGTAATGATAATGATATCTACAACAATGAAATTGCGCGCACTTTGTACAGAGTATCTGAGTGGCAAGTAACTCTCTCAGCCTAGAACTAATTCCAACTAGTTTTGTAGCTGAAAAAAGAAATATAAAAATAAATTATATTTATATATATATATGTCATACAGAAACCGGGTGTTTGGATGCGAAACACTTCAAACTGACCCTGGTTAATGTAAGAAGCGCGCGCTGCTCCCCCGCTGCCTCGGTCCAATCCATAAACAAGTTTAGATTTATCAGAATAGAGAATGAGAGCGAGCGAAAGAGCGGAGCGGAGCTGCGCTATGCTGAGTGAAACGCGTTCTACGCGGCGTATACGTAACGACAAAGTTCTATACGAAGTTCGACACACGCGGGCCAGTTGAGGCGCAGGTGTCAATGCACACGGTACAGCAAGTCGGCAACAGCAACAAATAAGTGAAATAAAAAAAAGAAATATTTAAGTTCATATATATATATATATATATAAATATATATGTGCGTGTGTGTGTGTGTGTAAATGGGCGTATATATATATAGACGTGTGTGCGACATTTAATTAGCATACGCGTTTCACTTCAGCTCGCTCTCGCTCTCGCCCTCTGCTTCTCTTTGTGTATCGCTGGCTCTCTGCTTGGCTTGTCTGGAAAACAAAAAAAAAATAAGAAGCAAAACAAAACAACCAAAAATTATCCAAATACAACACAAAAGTTATTTCTTGTTTTTTGGAAGAAACTCTTTCAACACAATGCTGGATCCCATATCGGACGCGCCGCTGGTGTTGGCCTATGCGTTTATGTCGCTGCTGGTGCTGATCGTTTGCTTTATCTTATTCAATGTGGTGCACAAGCTATATCGCAGCATGGGCGCTGGTGATGGGGGCGTGTCGAGCTGTTCGCTCAAGACAGCTATGTTGGAGGTGGATGTCATGAAAACCGGTTAACGGACAGAAGCACAAACAACAACAATAATCACAAGAACAACAACAACAATCATCACGATGAACGCCGCTAAACGAGAATCTCGCTTGTGGATCAGATTAGCTGCAAACTTATTGTACATAAAAGATAGTTATTTAGTCTAGCTGTAAGCGTAGTACCTAAATATATATATACACATATATTCCAGTTGAGACGACGCGGATCTGTCTAGTCACTTAATTAGCCATAGCTTAAAATAATAGGTAAACGCATCGACATTGATATTGTAAATAAAATATAAACATCTATAAATATAAAACTTTGTGTGAATCAAGTGCAAAGCAATTCGTTGTTTGTGGCCTGATAGTTTCTTATCACCGGTTTGCTATCTGTGCGTACAATCAATAATGGTTTTGGCATTTTTTTGTGATTTTGATTGGTATGCGCATTAGTCATTGATTTATACATTAGTGTTTCTTTTTTATTATTTTAAAATAGCATGTTTCCATCTATAATTTAGCAGTTGTGTCTGCTTTAGTGGTTGCTGCTGCGGCTCTTGCCCATACTGCTGCTACTGCTACTGCTGCTGCTGCTGTTGCTGCTGTTTCCCTCATTTGCTCAATCCGTGGGATCGCTGTTAATGGAATTTGAATTTTGATTGTTGTTGCTTGATTTTCTTGATTTCTTTTCTTGCTTACCCCGAATAGGTCTTGGGGTGCTGCGACGCCAAGTCCTCATCCTGACTGCCTAACGACTTTTTCACATACTGCAAAGATTTTCAAAAATTCCAATTATAATAAATAATATTATTATGACATTTTGTTAAGCATTTACCATGGGATTTAGTATAATCTCCTCTTCCATTTTGTTGATTTGTTTAACCAAATCGAGCACCTGCGTTATGTTTGTTTGCACATTAAGAAACATGTCGGGCAAATTATATTGTTCTGGATCATCCTTGAAGAGCACCATGCCATCCTTTTGATTAATGCTGGCAAAGATCTCGCCCGATTTGATCTGACAGCACAGAAAATAGAGAATATGTATTTAAAGCATATACTGATAGATATAGAGAACAAACCATATTTAAGATGTAGCGCTCAGCTTCCACTGCACTTGGCAATTGGACACGACTGGCGACATCGCTCAGGGAAAGCGTGAGAAAAGTTTTCGTCAGACGTTGTATATTTCGCTTGTAAAGGGAAGTCGCAACCTGCTTGGCTAGGCCCATATTATTATCACGCGTAAATGCTTCACTGTATTTGAGTATTATAATGCGCAGCTCTTCGCTTGACGAATTGCCATACACATTGACCAGATCATGATAATGACTAGCCAGTGGTTTCATAAAACGTCCTATGACCTGTGCGTTCTTTGGTATATACGCTATCTGAAAAGGTATACGGTCAACATTATTGAATCACAATTGAATTGTTATAGCGATTGATCGCTTTACCTTGCCCTCCACTATCAATGAAACCATTAGAAACTTTTTGTATGCCTCCAGCATAATGTGCGACATGGCCATCGCTGGCGTTGTGATGCACACCTCAAAGAAATAGAGGGCACGCTCATAGTTCTTAATAGCCGTGTAGATCATGCCGCCATAATAATAGTATAACAAAAAGTACTTTGCATCGTTGTTGGCATCCTAATTAGAGTAGACCAAATAGATTTAAGTTAGAATTAGCCACTCTCAAATATAATTGAATTGAGTTTTTACGAGCGTGTGCTGCGGCTGCTGTTGCTGTTGATTTTTGCACTCGGCTGCTACGGTGGAAATATCTGTTATATCCATATCCAAATAAGGCAGTATTAGATTAAAGTTTTTCGACTTTAGGCTCAGCTGGCAGAGGTCGGCGTGTATGGGCGTTAGCTGTGTATCCATTTGTCGTATTTGCTCAATGGCCAGCGAGAGCACTTTAATGCCCAAAATGCTTAAATTCTGCTGCACCAAGAAGTCCGTAAACAAATGGCAAGTCTCATAAACTACAGAGTAAAGAGAAGACTTTAGAGATTAGAGGGGAGAGAGGGTCATATGTAGTTACATGGGCAAACGGCATAGCGCAGTTGGTCCACATTGCTGCGCTGTACAAATTCACGCATTAACTCTATAATTTGCATTGGTTCTGGATTTGCGGTCGCAACGCTGTGTAACTTGCCGAGCAGCACGTAGAGGACGCCCAGCGTATGCTGTTGCATGTCCAGTGTTTCAAGCACATTGTCCAATATGCTCCAGTTGCGCACCAGCAGGGACAGCGATTCGGGCAACACATCCGCCAGCTCGCGATAACTGCCTGCACATAAGCAATGCATATACATGTGAATACATATATATATATATTTATCATCCTTTTATTGTATGCAAAATTGCTTTCGCTGCCGGCACTTACCCGCTGCACTTAGCGTGCGCACCTGATTTACATAGTTTTCCAGTGCGCTCCCCATTTTTGTTTTTTATTTATGCAAATGTCTATGAAGTCCGAGACTATGGCCTTTCTACAGTTTTATCGCTAAGAACTAATAAATTAAATAAAATAAAATATTTCTTTACGCGTTCGCGTTTTTCCTGTTGACAGTGTGACCGTAAAGTGCAATAGTTCATATGCCAAAACACTGGCTCGCTGTAGATACAATTCTGAAAGGGTGGCAACGTTTTTGTTTGCAAAGAACCGAAGTTCTTTTTAGAGATGTGCGATAGTTTATATTGATATGAGATTTTATTTATATATTATTAACTATTAGTCTTTGGTAATAGAATATGTGCTAGTGTTTCATCAGGTGGTATTAACAGCTGAGCCTTGCCTGTTCAGCCAGATGATTGAAACCGGTTTTTGGAATAATATAGATAATATTTCGCTAACTACAGCTATTGAGTACATTTCAAATTGTTCATCGAGCAGCACTGTGTACAACTGTTAAATTCAAATTTCAGCGCTTTGAAACTGTTGTTAACAGTTAACTAAGCTGTTAACTGTCAGCGCCGTTAAGGAAACAGCTGATAGTTGACTGTTAACCTGGAATTATAGTTATAAGAAGTGTTTGCTTTAAAATGGAGCTGCCTGCACGCATTGTTTATGTTTGCAGCTTATGTTTGCGGCAATATGATTTACTGGAAGATCTGCGTGGCCACATGATGTTATATCACGACTGCCAGCCCATCAAAACGACGAACAAGAAAACACAGTCCGTGGATCGAGAGTCCTTAACGCCGCCGCCACCTGCGGAACTGCAGCCGCTGCCCTTCAAGGACTTTCGCATTGTGTTGCGTGCTAAGCAACATGTGAAGTAGGTTAATGACATTATCTTAATGCATATTTATTAAATATATGCATTGCAGTTGCAGCTGCTGCATCTATAAATTTGAGGACCTTCACAAGTTGTCGCTGCACTCCAAATGTCACAAGGATTCGGGTTTCAGCTGCAGTGAGTGCGGTCAGGACATGCCCAATTGGCGACGCTGTTCGCTGCATTTGTGGCGCATGCATCACCTGGATGTGGATCTAATGCAATGCCCCGTCCTTGGCTGCGATTACAAATCTCCAATTTCGGCACTCGTCTGGCGCCACATGCGCGTCCACAGAAAGTGGCGGAGCAGAGTCATGCGACGCGAGCTGCTGCGTCGGCGAGCGCAGAAGCAGCAACAGCAACAACAAGAGCAGCAGCAGCGACAAGAAGAGCAGCTACAGCAGCAGCAGCAGCAGAATGAATGTGCCGATACACAGCAGTCGTTGCCAGCAACTGCCACAGCCAAAAAGACTAAATACTATGCGGAGAAAACGTGCGAGATTTGTCAACGTAAATTTGTGAACGGAAAAACGCTGTCCAAGCACGTAAAGACCGTCCACAATAAGATAAAACCCTTCATTTGCAACGTCTGCGGCAAGAAGACGGCGCGGAAGGCGAGCCTAATTGTAAGAACTTTCCATATGTCTATCTAGCTACTCTATATGTCTGTCTCACTATCTATCTACTTACCTGTCTGTCTGTATATACGTATCTATCTATCTATAGCTGATGCACATGCCAAAGAGTTCCAGAAGGCATAAGTCTCTGAAATTAGACTGAGTTTTTCATAAGTGTTCAAAGTGAAGCTTTCAATGAGAAATTATCTAGATATATATATATATCTCTGAGGTAAAAGAAGAGAGGGCAGAACTCTGGAATCAAACAATTTAGAGTGCTTTTAGCGGGGGTGCTAGACTTGAAGATACCCTGAATCAACTCAACTGATTGATAATAAAGAAATAGGTTTTTAAATGCTTAGAAGAGGTTCAGGTTTTTCAAAGCTCAATGATCAATGAGCCCAGTTAATAAAAAAGGAATAACCGTATATATATCTATACAACGTCTATAACAGTCATTCGATACTTTACAGATCCACATGCGCCAGCATACGGGCGAGAAGCCATTGAAGTGTGAGAGCTGCAAGTTCTCCACGCGTGACCCCAGTTCGCTCTACAAGCATCGACAGCGCCACATCCTGGAGAAAAGCAGAGAAAATATCTGATACCGACCACTTATAATTTTAATTAAAACAGAATGCATACTATATTTAAGTAAAAGTTCAATTAAATGACTTGAATTTTAATGTTCATTTATTGAGTTTACGCTTTCCATTTAATGTTAATATCATTTTAGAATCTGATATGATTTTGGTTTTTTTTGTTTTGTTTTACAACATTTGAATTTCTTTTTAGTTTGTTTTGATTTATGTTTTTATTTTTTAGTTATGGTTTTATGTTTTGTTGAATTTTGTTAAATTTATTTGTATTTTTTTTAACTAGTTTTTAAGATTAAAAATCTAACCTTATGTGGTCTTTGCAATTAGTGACGTTCATGCGGGTTTCCTGGTTAATATATCCAGTATATATATATATATATATATTTAAATATATATATTTGCCTCAGTCCAATTTAATGAGATCGGCGCACATAGTACATACATATATATCCTTAAATATATATGTATATAAGTTTTTGTATTTTGCCTAATTGAATATATAACTGTTTTTGTTTACTAATTCAATTTATATAAATTTGATTGCATTTAATGTTTAATTTAATTGAATTGAAGTTTACCGATCTTTGAGTATTTTGTATATATATAGTATATATATATATATATATGTATGAGTGTGTGTGTGTGTGTGTGTGCATTTTTGTAGTGTTTCTTTAGCTCTCAAAGTGATTTGAAATGAAAATTTTGTTCGCGCTTTTTTGTAATTTTATTGTCTGCGATTTGATTTGAACATCAAAACTTTGTATGGGATCTTGTTTTCTTCTTCTTCTAATTATAGTTAAATGTAGTTTATGCTTTTTTAATGATAAATAAAACAGCGCAGTGTAAAATTGTTATATATAGTTTCTATTTGCTTTCTATTTTGCTTATTTACAATACTTAATAAAGTTGTTTGGAAATATTGCATTTAAGATCGTATTCTCATTGATCTCTTTCTCCCTCTCTGCCTCTCTCTCTCTCTCTCAGTTGTTGTTGTTGTTGTTGCTGGCCAAGTCTTTTCTAGGCCTTGGTCTCAGCGACGACGACCACTTTGCTCGTTCTCATCTTGCAAAACGAATAAATTCAGCAGTAAAAAGCATATAAAATAGAGAATTATGGAATTTACTTTTAATTAGCTGCCACAAGAGCCCAGAGCCAACAAAAATTACCATGCATAGTAAAGGTTTTTTTTTGTTTTGGGGTTGCCGTGTGTGAGTGTGTGTGAATGGGGCGGCATTCAGGCAGTCTCTAATTGTGATTGGGTGAGCTATGAGCGCGAAGTTGTGCACAGAGATTTTTGGGGAGTCGAAACAACAACAACGAGTTCAACAATGAGCGTGACTTTGATTGTAAACACGATCCTAACTGTATGATCTCAGCATATATATCTATATATATATACTTATTATGCTATATAATGGTTGATTGGGCTACTTTCTATGAAACATCTAACGAATTTACTCTAGCTTTTCTAGTTCTATATAAATATATTGATCTTGGCTGCAAACGGCGTTCGAATCGGAAAGTGCAGTTAGCTTAACAGTATTGGGATTTGGAAAACTGACCTGAAGCGAGGCATGCCTAAGTGGGATTTGTTTAGAAAACTTCAAGAGTTTGAACTCTCGTTAAACTAGTGCGGAAAACACTTTTGGCTTACATTTCAACAGTATAGCAATGGATGCTTAAAGAAATAAGGCTTAAGAAGTTATTTCAATGACGGGTTTGAACCTCGAGTTAATGGAATGAAATGCTTTTGGTCTAAGCTCAACGACTTCAGAGATACGTGGATGCATTAAGCCAGACTCTTGGAAAGGATTCTTTAGTTCACTAAAAACATCTTCGGTCCAAGTTTTTAAACTTAAACGAAGTATCGAGACAAAGGTAAGCATAAGGAGTTTGAACCTTGAACTCCAGCTGCCGGTTATTAATAAGTGGATTTGGACTAAGTTCAAAGAAAGTTTCAGGATCAAATCCCTTGTTGGATTCGAACCTTTTCACTAAAGTTAAGCTAAGTTAACTAAAAAAACAGTTTATAGTCTGGAATTCAAAAGAAATATATATAAATATTTCTTTTTACTACGGGTTTCGTAATCCAATCCTTAAGCAAGATTTGAACCCGTGAACTAACAACACGCAGTATTCTTGTGTTTGCAGCCCTTGACATTGACATAAATTTCCGTACGACTCTACGATCCGTTGATCCCAAACGATCTTTCGACTATAATTCTTTCATTTTATTTGAAATTTATGCAAATTCTTAAAATGTAAAACACTTTCGCTTACTTTCTACTTGGATTATCTTTCGACTATACTTCGACTTGATTTCTTATTTATTGGATAGTTCACTTTCACTTTGACTTTCGCTTTGAATTTCTCTTTTGGTTTTTCTTTACTTGTGCGCCGCATAATAAATGCTGTGGTTCGTCCCCTTGTGGACTGACCAGAAGAACAAAATACTACGTCTACTTTTTATATAGGGCGATTACCCCCGCTTGTCCCTAGCTGCGAAGGTTTTCTCTTTAGTTTCTTTTGGCTAGTGTTTTACTTTGTTTTGCTTAGAGTCTATTAGGAAACAGTTGTATCTACATAGGTCTATGAGCAATTCTTTATATATATATGTGTATAAAAAGAACCAAGTGGAAGTTGAAAATTGTTCACTTCCTGAACTAAAAGTCTAACGTGACGTTCGCTTTATGTACAGTGTGTGGAAAAAGTATTCCGACAAACTCAGGCCTAGAAAAATTGCTTATAAAACGAGTACGAGTTCGAGTTCGAGCTCGAGTTCGAGTTCGACTCCGAGTTCGAGTTCGAGTCTTATGCCTTATATATATTTTTTTTTATATGCATATAAAACCGAGTTTTAAATACGAAATAAAAACTTTTCTCATATTTAAATTTTCCTCTCCTCTTCTTCTATTTTCTTTTGATTTAAATGCATTTTAAAAACAGGTGAACGACTTTGACTTTGACTTTGATTACGGTATTTTTTTGATTTCATTTTAGTTTATCTTTCATTATTTTTATATTGCCTTTTGATCGCGTTTCGTATCGCATTTCAGTTTGATTTTCAGTTTTACTTTGAGTTTTGTTTTTTTTTTTTTCAGTTCCGGGGCACAATTCTGCACGTTATTTCAGTCGTGTTCGATCAGACCGTGGTCACACGATCGATCTCAACGTAACGCACAGAATTGTCGCTTTGTCAGCAAATCACCTCCTTTTCATCCAGCACAGCCGTATCCATCGAGCTGAGCGACTTGAGGCGCGTCTGCAGCACCGAAGAGCCGCGCAGTTTACGTTTGATTTTTCTAAAGAGCAGAGAAAGTGAATGAGTTAGACTTAAGAGTAAAGAGCGAAGATGCCTTTGAAAAAGTCTTGGAGAAGTTCAGTCTACTCACTTGTAGGCAAAGGCAGCGAAAGCACAACACGAGAGCACAAAGATCAGGCAGAGCGTGGCTAGAATTTCGGCGGGCAGTTTCATCAGAGCGGAGCACTGCAGGAAGGCCTCGTCGTCGCCCGAGGGGCAGTGCACGATGCCATCGCACCAGACGCTCGCATTCACACAGGCGCCCAGCTCGGCGCACTTGAACTGGCAATCCTCTGTGGACGATATCGAATGTAGGCAATCACTCGATCAACTGCTGGAGTGCCCTGCTACTCACCTGCTATGCTGAGCGTGGGTCTGGGCACCAGTTCCATCCAATTGAAGCTATATTCTCCATTGCTGGGTCGCAGGAATTCCACGCTGATGGCACGCGAGCGATTCATCAGCGCAAAATTGGGTCGCTCGTTCCAGCCGGAGCTGAAGATCTCTACAAACTCATAGCCATTCGAGTCGGGACTCAGCGGGCAGGCCACAATGGTTAGACCTGAATGCAGATAGAAAACATTGTCTTTAAGGAAGTTTCTTTCAGGGCTAAGGCTCGGCCTACCCTCCGAGGTGGTGAGCACTACTCGGGCTTTGGTCTCGCAGCGCCAGCTGTTCGTCTCCAGGTGTGTGGCATTCAGAGTCTTCTTCGGGTTGTGTTTGCTCAGGAAGATGGCCTTAAGGCGCACGTAGAGAAACTTGTTGCCATTGGAGGGTTCGATGAGCCAGGGTCGCGAGCGGCATTCGATCTGCGAAGGAGAAAGCATATAGTAATGAAGAGGGAAGTTCAGATATGAAACCTGGATATCGATATTTATCGATTTTCAAATGATATACAAGAAGTTCGCTTAGCTCTCAAAGTCTCCGAGATGGATGGACTGCCAGAGGAAGCTATAGACCTGCTGATTCCTCATTCGCTTTAACATACATCCCCCATTTATATATCCTTACAGACCAAGAGAATCGTCTCAACACTTACATCACCAAAGGTCATGTCGATGGTGCCGCTGGGTCCGAACTTGCGTCTGCCATCCTTGCAGCTGGTGGGCGCCTTTACGAACTCGAACATGCCCTCGAAGTTGGCCGTGTCCGGATCGTCAAGTGTGGTCATATTGTGAGCTGTGAAGTGCACCTCGACATCACGACCCGTCGAGGTGTACTCAACGGGCAGGTGGGACTGATTGGAGGAGTTGCAGACGCAGCCGCGATGTAGGAGAATGGAGTCCGAATAGGGACGCTCGAAGATCTGCAGGGGAAATTGAGCTCAAAATGGATTTCCGACTGTGGCACCAGCAATCAAACAAACAAACCTCGACGCGCACATTCGTATCGCCATAGCAGAAGGAACGATTGATGTCCTCATCCAGACGTGAATAGCAATTTCGATTCGAGGTCGTTACCTTGCGCAGCTTGATGCGCACTCGCTCTCCGCGCAGCGCCTCGAAACGATAGACGCATTTCAGATGTCGCGTGCCGCCGCGTCCGAAGAGAAAAATGTTGCGCACACTGCGAAAGATCGCCGGATCCTTGCGATCCATCAGGCTGCTGACGAACTTCCTATTGCAGTCCAGCTCACCGCCGCCCTGTGGCAGACCATCCTGATGCAGATCGATGAATTCATATTTCAGCTTAAAGTCGAGGGGTCTGTGAGAGAGTGGGATAGAGAAAGAACTTCCGTAAGTGCTAATAATGTCGCTCACCTCAGCACAGTTGATTCTGTGTTGCGCAGCTCCAGTGTGATGGCATCGCTACTAGACACATAGCTCTCGGAGATGGTGCAGGGTCGCGCGAAAGTCTCATTAATGTTGGAGCGATCGCAGGTGCGTGGAATGGTGCCGCGACAGAAACGCGCAATCACATTGGTCGAGTTGTGTGCATAGTGTCCAATCGAATTGTAGCCTTGGCTTGCCTCGTTGGCGCTGAGTGGCGAGAAAAGAAAGAGACGGGAGAGAGGCTTAGTAGAGGATCGTTAGAACGAGTGAAGAGCGTGAAGTGCTCTGAATAATGATAGGATATATGTGATAACTCAGGAATGTATGGATAGATATAGTCTTTGTAAGAGGAGAGTGAGGATCAGAGATCATGGAAAGGAAAAGAAGAAAAGATTAGCCTAGATCTGGTAGGGATCAGTAGGAAAACAGAAAAGACAATCAAATCTATATCATGTATAGAAGCAGGGAAGAATTGCAAAAGGAAGAGCTATATATAAATGGGCTTACGAAAATCGGAGGAGAAGGGAGAAGAGCTTAGCAAAAGATGATATTATTAAGGTCTAGCTCACTGAGCATGAAGATGATGTAGATTAGAGAGATTGATTTGGCAACATAGGGTTCGATCAGCTTGAGCTCGTCTAATTTACTAACCAGTTGAGATCCTTGCAGACTGGAACATCTCTCAATGTGCCATCCCAGATGCGCAGCATGCCGCTGCAATCCTCCTGCGTTTGCAGCACGCCAATTGCACCCACGGACGTCTCATCCATTTGTCCGAATTCCGGATCTAGATTGAATTTCAGCACAGAGATCCAGACCTTAAAGCGAGAGAGTGGCTGATGCATGCCCGACTGACTGCTCGTGCGACGCGACAAGCTCAAATGGTCGAAGGTCTTGAAGACGCCCATGCCTTGCAGATGATAGAGGCACGTCGAATTGGGCGCCAGCGAGTGCTTCGGATTCTCGAGAATGCCGCGGCCAGTGCCGCGTATCCAAAACTCACACGGCTTTTTGTTCTTCGAGTACGTGGGACTCTGTATGTCCACGAATTGAACCTCGACCTGAAAGCGACAAATGTTTGAGTTTCGACTTGCCACTGGGCTCAACAGCGGGTATAACTCACCTCCAATTGAAAGCCATAGAGCGGCAGCAGCTGCGATGAGGTGCCCGTGAAGGTGCCAAAGGGCGAGGTGCTAAACTCCACCAGCAGCTCCGGTCCGCTAGATACGGCAGCGGGCACCGCCTGACCGCCGCCGCAAAATTTCAAAATGATGGGGTCACGTGTGGTGTAGCCATCGTATACGGTCACGTAGTCCTGCGGTGCGAGCCAAAGCGGAACAACAGACAGAGCGAAAACAGAGAGAGAGAGCGAGAGAGAGAGAGAGCGCGAGAGAAAGAAAAAAAGAAAGAGAGAGAGCGAGAATGTGTGAGGAGCGCACGAAATGAGTGAGAACCAAAAAAAAAACGACAAATGTGAAATGGAAATGTTGTTCCATGTGCCTTAACTACATATTGCTATATATAAAACGGGCTGTGTGGTCTAGGGGCGGGAGGCGTGGCTGTCTGTGTGTGTGTGCTAACTAAACTTGTGCAATTGCTGCGCCGCTTTAGCGCTCATATTTATTACGCATACTTCAAGGCCATTAGGCGTATACGTGATATTTTGCCAGCTCGTTAGAAGACTTAAATTTTTAGCCATATTTTGATTTGGCCATTATGTAATTTACAATGAGTGTGCGTGTGTATCAGTCAGCGCTAGTTAGCTTTTTAGCGAATTTACATTTTATAGCTTTTAAATAGCTAAATGGTAAAAAGTTTGCAGCTAAAGTTTTTCGGTTTATTTCTTTTCAAAGTTAGAGCAGCTTGAATGAAGACAAATTTTGCTACTGGTTCATTGATAGACTTATAGATATAGATGTAGATATAGACTATAGATGAGTCTATAGAAATGTGTGAATATTTAAATAGAAGTCTTATTTTCTATGCTAATATGGGCGGCCGTGTGACTTTAAAGCTAAGCTTTATAGCTCAATTTTACAGCTCATTTCAGTCACTAGTTCACTTCGTTCAAGATTTCTGCAACTATAGTATACAGTTTGACAAATTAAGTCAGTTTTATAGTTCACAACTGTTTATTTTCTTTGTTAGTGTAGCTAGTTCATGAACTACTAGTTCACTTTGACGAATTACATCAAGCTAATAGTTCACAATTGTTCAATTTATTCACTAGTTAAGTTCTTTTGTGAGCTACTAGTTCACTTTGACAAATAAGCTCAATTATATAGCTCACAAATTTTTATATTATTCAGTAGTTCAGCTAGTTCGTGAACTAGAGTTTGGTATACTAGTACACTTTGACAAATTAGCTCAATTTTATTTTCTTAACAAGTTCAGTTAGCTCAACAATTTATGAACTACAGAATACTAGTTCTCTTTGACAATTAAGCTCCATTTTATGGATCACTTTTATTGTATATTTTGTGCACTAACTCAAGCCGAATTCGTGTATGTCATACAGTAAATAAACGTGATAAACAACGTCTGTTTGAGCTATTCTCTAGTGCCCCATCGAATGATGGAACTTATGGCTCACGTATAGCTAAGCAATTCCAAAGAACTTACTAATCATATGTGATTAAGAGAAAATGAACTAATTAAACTGAGCATTGCTCAGCGAACAAGTTCATTGGAACTTATTCAAATGACGGCACAAGTCTTCCGTCTCTTTAAAGCGCAGCAACTTTGCATTCTGCTGGAATTCATGAATTTATGCACATAAACGAGATACCAGCTCATGTATGTGTGTGTGTGCGTGTGTGTGCATGACATGTGTGTGTGTATTTGCATTTGTGTTTACAGCATTTTTGCATAATTTCATGTATTTTAATTGAGTTGGCCCTCAGCAACTGCCTCGACCCACTCAGGTGGCTGAGGTGGAGGAGTGGCGCCACAGCAGCTGTCCGCCAGGTGGGCAATTCAGCCTGTGGGGCTCGCTTGCATTTGCCAACCATTTTGGCCACGCATGACAAATTAGTTTTGTGGCTGGCGACTTTTGCATTAATTTAAGTGAGGTTAGGAGAGAACGAGCTAGAGAGAGAGAGAGAGGTAGACACAGCAATGCGGACCACAAACTGGATCAGGTAATAGAGAACCGCAAATTTATTGAAAGCGTGGCATTTATATAAATTATCAAGCGGTGAGGCGAAGTAGCAGCACTACTGAGAGAGTAATGACTGGAACATGTGTAGTCAAATGTGCAATGCACTGGGAGAAAAGAGCTGCTTGAAAGTCTAATTTGAATAATTTCATTGAGAGCCTATTTATTATCATAGAATATATAAAACATAATCAAAGTTTTGCTTGAAAAGAATTTATTCTAATTGGAAGTTGTACTCCAATAAAAGGCTAATGCTTTAAAAAAGTATCAAAATACTTAAAGCAAGTCTCAAGTGTTTTCTTGAACAAAGTGCTTTGTGAGCTGCTCTCTAAGTTTATGTTTTTATTGTGCTATTTCTCCAAGTGCTTGTGTCAGTCTGTATAAACTCCAATAAGAATTGCTTTGTTCTATATAATCATTTTGCTAAAATTAATAGCTTCTGTCTTAGCTTGAAGAAATTTGTGAGTTCAGCTAAACTCCTATGTTGAAGCTTCAATTTTTTTCTTAAAGTTTGTTCTTCAATATGAAATTTAAGGTGCTGAAGAACTTTATGCCGAAGCTAAAGGAATATCAAATTCATTTGAAGTCTTAGCCGAGTTCTTAGCTTAATTTTTTGCCAAGTTTATGAGCTCCCAGAAGATATAACAATTTATATAATTTATACCTTCACTTCGAGCTTATAGTAATTTTTGAGTCAATCTTAACTTCAAAGACGCTTAAGCTAACAATTTTCTGACAGTGTATTTTCCAATAAGAATGTGTTTCCCTCACATAAGCCTGACAAAAACTGTTGATGAAATTTCGAGCTCATCCCCGCCTTAGACGTTCTTTGGTCACAATGTTTTTCGCCAAGTGTATGTGTATTTGATGGTCGTTTCGTGCTGTGGCTTTGGATCGCTTTTCCGGCGATTATGCACACATGCCGCACCAAAAATGGCCAACACTTTGGCCGCTGTCCGGCTTAGCGGCGCGACAAAAAGATCAAATAAACCGAAAAAATAGAACAAAAAAATATAGAAGGAAATGAAAAGGACAATTTGTAGTCGGCACGAAGTCAGGCCAGAGCCTGCTGCAGGCCATTTGGCCAAAAGCAAAACAAGCGAGCATTTAATGGCCAGGAATTAGTCGGACGGTCACGAGCAAGGATAACAAAATTGAATGCAAGGAAAGAGAAGGAGAAAGGAAGGAGAGGCCTTTCGACAAAATGCAGTGATTCGCGTTTGTTCGTCAAAGCATTTGCAGTGCTAATTCGAAGGCAAATAGCACGAGTGTCCTGCATAGCATAACATTGTGAAGAGGCAGGATATGCTAGGATTCAAGTGTTTCACTTAAGCCTTAAGCTGCACGGAAATCCATCAGAAGTGGACAAACGCCAGCTATAGATGCTCTAAAGAGCTCCACTCACTCGGCAGCGAGTAGATGGGAGAGCGGAGCTAATGCTCGACGTGCATTAGATGAATATCCTGCGGCTATAATTCACACACAATTTACATAAGCTGAGGCACGTTCGGGCACTTTTGTAGTTAGCCTAGACCGAGACATCCTTGCCCAAGACCGCTCGCCCCGGCCCACCCGTTGCGATTTATGATGTGCGTGTCGAGTGTTCATTTATATAAATCCAAAATGACGAATTCCTGTGGAGCCAAGACAGCCACGCCCCCGCCTGCTGCTACTTAGCTACAGCTCTCCGCGTGTCCTTTAATGAATATATTATCTACTCAATGAATGTCCTTTTGTGATTAATTGTGCGCCTCGACAAACAATTGTTGCCAAAGATAACAGATAAGATATATATACTTGGTTGGGGGGTGGTAGGTGGGTGGTGGGTGGTGGGTGGCAGGTGGGGGTGTGTGCATGGGCGATCTACGAAAACTAAGTTTTGCTTGTTTGAGGCGCTTTGTGTGACAAAACAGTATATATATAGCAATAATTTTTGAGTTTCTTTTCGTTTACCGTCGATTTCCACTTGGCTTTAACATTTTCCTATTGGAGAAAATATACATATATATATACAGACACATATAATACATATATAATACATATATGTAGCAGAGCGATTTGATTTTGCGTGCATTTCAGAGCCAAATGAGGTGTGAGAGAGATAGAGAGAGAGAGAGCCCGCGAGCTAGTGAGCGGAATATAGCGAGAGCGTGCATACTATGGAATGAGACGATATTCTTATTGGAACTGCAGAGACAGTGCCAATGACTCGCGCGAAGTGCCAATTGGGATACAACACAGAGAGAGAGAGCGAGATAGGGAGATGGAGAGTCTGTGCTAGATCAGTATTCCAATTGAGATATATTCTTGAACTAAGAGCTTCAACTTCACATGTTACTCAATCAACTAATATTTTCTTAAATATTTATTCAGTATTTATAGTATATATAAAATTATATATATAGTTAGCTATAGTATATATATAATTAAATCTGTAGAATATTTTGAAACATATGCCAAAAGTCTTTCTACAATTTTTAGTTAAGGATTTTAGAACTTTTCTATTTCTTAAAGCTCTAATTCTTGTACATAAGAATTTTCCTCAAATATTTTCCAGGCAATTTCTGATTTGAATTTATAATATAATATAAAATCAATTTTCAAGATTTTTTCTTGCTTTAAATTTTTTTATAGTTTAATAAGTTTGTCAAGATATAGGAATACTACATAAATTCAGTTATATTTCTGCTAATTCAATTTCTATGCCTACATTTCCTTATAGCTTCTCTAAAATCTGTCTTAAATTGAGGCTCTTCGCCACATTTCTATTAGAACCACTTCAAAATTTAAGTCCTTGTTAGGCGTCGTAGAGCCAGCCAAGTTGTCGTGGCTAAGAAATTCCTTACTAATCAAATTCCCATTAGATTTTGCAGCTTGCCAGCTTCTCTCATTTCTTTTCGCTTTGTTTGCTTGTGAGCTCGTTAAGAGCTGAGTCAAAAGTTAGGCCGGGCAACTTTAAAGCCTAACCAGACTCTATATATATAAAGATATATATATGTGTATAGAGAGGGAGAGAATGTGAAAGATGTAGTGAAGGTTTCCACTCTTATCGCATTGACAAACAAAGAGGCTACGAAATTAACACTTCCCACACTGAGAGCCTATCGAAGCGCAGCTCGAAGGCAATGTCAGATTTGGGCAGACGGACGGACGGATGGACAGAGCTGTCGAGCTGTATGTGGGCCAGAGTCAAACAGCGCCAGGACAGGGCAGGGCAGGGCATGGCTGGAGTATTCCCGTTGTCCTGCTCTGGAATTGAGGCAAACAACAGAATATTTCACCCGGACTTTTCTTTCTTTTGCTCGTTTTCCTTTTTCGTTTTCAATTTTTGTCGTTCTGCTGAGGTCTTTTCATGTTCTGTCTGCCTCGGCCATTGGCCGCTCGTTAAAATTGTCGGCGCAGATGTTCAGAGTGGGGGGATTGGTGCAGTGTAAAAGAGAATATGGAGTGCATTGAAAGTGGAAGGCGGAGGGGGTGGGGCATTCATTTTAATTACCTGAATGTAATCGCAGTCATTCCATGTTTTCAGCCTCGGCTCCAGCTTCTTATCCTTGTCGCTGGCACTTGGCGGCGGCGGCGCCATTTTGTTTGTGGCCGATGCCTCCTGCGTGGAGATCCAAACGAGATTCCCCTTGGGCTGTTTAACTAGAATCAGCGCATGTTTGCCATGGGGCACGTCGTGCTGTGTGTTTTCAAATTACAATTAAATGCAAATTAATGAACTGCATTTACAATAAATTCAATTTCGGAACAAAGTGCATGTTCAGCCAGCGGGCAAAGCAGATGCTGAAGACTCCTTAAGGTGTACGCCAAGTAAAGACTGCCTAATCCTGCATAGCTTAGCTATAATACCTAGAAGTGCTCTACAGATACTTGAGTTTAGTTTATAAGACTTTAAGACTTTAAGACTTTAAGTAATCAAAACAGTTTTAAATCGTGCAGGGTTACCTTTCAAGTCTTTAGTCTAATGGAAAGAAGGACACACAATCCGATACTAGAATATCTGTAGAACTTCAGGGCAAAATTACTTTATCTTCTATAAAGAAATACATTCAAAGATCCCCCAAAATTAGCAACCTCTCTTCCAGATTACCATCACCTCTCGCTTTTCACCTGCTTTTGCAATCATCGTCCAAATTTCATCTATTTAAATTTTTATGTCGCCACATTTCGCACACATAAATATTTTAATAGCCCCGCTCTGACAACACCACACCACGGACAATAGACTTTTTTCATAACTCAATATAGTCGTAAAGTCTTGGGGGCGACGGGGAGCGACATTATCGTGGGCGCACGCCCAGTTAATTATAATCAAAGAACGTATTCTATTTTGGAATGTAAATTGCTTTTAAATCGACTTCGCTGTCGTTCGCTGACTTTTCAACTTTGTCAATGCCCGGGAAATTTGGCGGAATATTTTCCTCTTCTCTTAGTCTGGCATTTTTATGAGCTAAAGGAAACAGGGATCAGGCGGCTTTAATGCGCTTAGAAGTGGGACGAGAGGTTCTCGGGGCATGTCTAGGGCGAGCTGCTGGGAAAGGGCTTAAGATGTAAATCAAATTTAGATAGTCTAGGATATGGTGAAGAGGCTAAGACATAGTTGAAGCTGTTTCGTAAGGGCTAAGATCGAGGGTACATGGAAGGCTAAGAGAAGCTACTGGGGAAGCTCAAAAGGACCAAAAGGTGTCAGGGGAAATAGAGCAGAGCTAAGCTTCAGTGAAATCTTCTTACGAATAAATGGCTTGGTGAAGGCGCTAAGCTGCCACAGCACAGCAAGGATTGTTCAGATGCATTTAAAGTACGTGTTCATCTCATCGATTTGACCTACCTGTCGCACTGCATAATAGCAGGTGAGATTGCGTGGATAGATGCCCGGATAGTTGGGCGACTGCAGGCGGCAGGGCTTCTTGTCGCAATCGCTGAAGATGCGCGAGCAGTAAGTGCCCGGTATAAGATCACCTGAAAGGAAATTTAGCTATAAGAGAGGAGATACGAATTGTAGCTGAAGAGGCTGCTTACCCAGATAGTATTTGGGCTCTGTGTAGTTGTGCTCGTCCTTGGGCAGCGGCTTCTCCAGCGAGTCCATGAAGGTCTTGTTGTTCGCATACGCGCTAAACAGACTAAAGTCTTGACCGTAGCGATCAGAGCGAGCGCCGCTGGAATTTGTGAAGTCCTCCAAGACTGAGCCAGAGGCTTGAGCCTGTTGCTGCTGAGGATTGAGGAAGCTGCTGCGATTGTGCCACTGGCTGAGCTCTGTGGGAGAGGGAGAGGGGGGGAGAAAGTGAAAGAAGTTTAGTTTAAGGAAATCCTCTTTATGCGCAAGGACTCACCCGCCAGCTTAATGCCGCCGTAGCGTGTCACCGAGCTATCCTTTGAGAGCACCTTGTACCTAATACGAAAATCGAAGTTGTAGCCGCTTTGATCCCGAGCCAATCTTCAAGGGGATAGCCAACAAAAAAACATACACTCATTAGTTGCACTAGGCAGGGAGGATTCATTCACTCACCTGTTTAGCTTTATGGTGAATATGAGCGAACGCGTTTCGCTGTAGAATAAAACTGGTCCCCACGAGCTGCCACACCACATGCCACCAATTGGAGTTCGAGCGGATTCTGCGATTTGCATATAGCCATCCGGACAGCCCTCGTGCACGTAGCTGGTGAAGCGGCCAATCGTAAAGCTGTCCAGGGTAACCTAAAGTCGCGCAACAAAATACAACTTAATTAACAGAGCTCAACTGAAAGCTGGTTCGACTGTTTCCACTCTTTTTCTCCTTTATTATACAGAATTTTTAGACTTTTCGGTTATATTAGCTTGTTAAATAACTGTCAGATCGATAATTATCGATCATATGGGAACAACCTTTCATATAGGTTTTACAAAATAGAACCATTTCTATCAACATTTGAGTCGTTAGAATTTATTATCTGTAATATAATATAAGCCATACTCCATATTTAAGCACTCGATATATATCGATTTTTAGATAAATATCTTAATTTATCACTTGTTTTATTCGAATTCAATTGAAATGTGATCTGGACAAATTTGTTGGCTTTATCGATTTTCACTTATGTACTGTTGGTTTGAATTATTATTATTTATCGAAATCGATTTATCGATACATTAAATGAAGCTAATTAAAATTAGTTGTCAACTTTGATAATATACCATTTTAAGTTTTTCAACTCAGGTTAGAAAGCGTTAGGCCAGACAATCGATATATATCGATTTTTGTTGATGAGAATTTATTTTTTTTTTGTAATATGTCATCGAACTCAAACTTTACAAAAATTAATTTGCAGTCTTTAAGATCATATAATATAACGAAATTTGCCTTTCGATAATAATCGATATGGTTATCGATATTATTCAATACTTTCAGTTAACTTTGAGTAGACGATTAACTAAATTGTATGAATATTGTCTACTAAAATAAGATTTTATATGATTGGTTAATCGATTTAAGGTAAATGGATAAAGTTATCGATCAATTTAAGTAATCCCAAATTCATGCACACCTCTCTTCAACTGACTCAGCTTCAGCATACCCCTTAGTATAGCTCTATAGGGTATCTGGAAAGAAAGCTGTCTGCTATAATAAAGTTTTGGCCAGTTGCATATAGCTGAGAGTATATCAGTGAATTGGTTGGCTGCTTGGCTGGTTGGCTGACGTGGCTAGCTGCCTCGCAGGATGCTCTCAGAAGGCATTCGAGCGTGCCAAAGCCGTTGGCCAAGTACCTCCGTTGCGCCCCCATCGCCAACAGCCACCCACAAGAAAAGGTGTGAAGTGGCGTAATAACTAACAGGGTGAGCGAGCTTCCTGTGCGAAGGGCCTGTAGGTGGAGGAGGAGCAGGAGATGGGTATATACGACTGCCCTGTCAGTTGGAGTTACGCTTCGTTTGCTGCACGCCTTTTGGGATTGGGATTTGCTTGGCTTTGAAATCAATATCGAGCTTTGTTGTTGCTTTTGCTTATCTTTTTAATGGCTTAGTTTATCCCAGCTGGCAAATGAATTGTGAAAGGCAAGGTAGATGCCAGCTCACCTGTACGACATCGCCATGCTGTCCGCCCGCTGCCGTGAACGTGAGCACGCAAACAAAGGGCACACGATCCTGTTTGGGCCGGTGCAGCTCCAAAGAGTATGTCTGTCCAATGTCTCCATAGTAGGTGCGATTACAACCTGCAAGAAGAATAGAAGGAGTTGAGCGAGAAACTCATAACTGTTAGCAGCTCATCAAAACGCTGTTAAAGGCAATTAACTTTAGACGAGCAATTATGTTGGTGCTGTTTTCTGTTGTTTGCTTATTGGCTATCAAAGCAACGCCTAAGCCCAACGTACCCTATCTTAGTCTAAACACCTTTAATCAGCAATACCAGTGTTTATGAAATGCCCACTCAAATTAGGCGAAATTAATAAAGGCAAATTGTTAATTGTCTGTTAAGTTAACAGCAGCTTAAGTGCAAAATTAGCGCCACTTTACATAAGCTAAACAAGTATTTCAGCATACCATAGAAATTTTCTGTTATTGTCTCTGTTAACATATTCTTATAAATAACTCATCAATAATCGCGTTATATACATTTGAAGTACTTAATCCATCTGCCATCACTAACTACTGGCGCTATCGGTATCAGTTGGATATCGTATATAAATACGCTCATATTATAATTTATTAAATACCAATTTATCGGAACAATTAGCAAATACTTCAATAGTCTGGCAATTCCAATGTCTGCATAATCGAAATCAGTTACTTATCGGTCGTTCGCGTTGCTGATGGTGTGTGTGGTAAGTGCGAGCACAAATATATTTCGTACCTTTCTTTTGCACCATCTGCTCTCCCATGCAGTTCCAATTGGAATGCAAATTTGATGTGGAAAAAGCCTAAAAGCAATTTGAATTTCAATTTCAATTTGTTATGGCAATTGTCACAACTTATTGCAGACTTTTCAATTAGTGTTATTAAAAATGTATGGGCTTTGTGTAGACAATCGAGTAAAACGGATTCCCATTCAATTTGGATGCGCCACCTGAGCACCAGTTCCCGTTCTTGTTTGTGTTGTGGCTGCTGCATTCAATCAAATTCGACAGACAGCCGAGCGATTATGAATACGCAATTAGATAATTATGCTTCTAATGCAAATGCCCAAATATGGACATACATAGAAACATACATACATACATACA
The DNA here is from genome assembly GCA_035045825.1 of Drosophila eohydei. Lineage (NCBI taxonomy): Eukaryota > Metazoa > Arthropoda > Insecta > Diptera > Drosophilidae > Drosophila > Drosophila eohydei. The sequence goes on along the minus strand of JAWNOT010000070.1, from coordinate 2,020,625 downwards.
TTCGTACATTAATATGTGTGTGTAGATTTGCAGCTGCATTTCATCAACAACAGTTATTTTGATTTAGCATTTTGCTTTCAACTCATATTGTGGAAATATTGATGGCTTGACTGTGCACTTAGTCAACAATAGGTGTTCGTTTTTCAATTAAGTCCCGTTATATTTTTCTGTTATTACATTTGCATTTGCTGTTCTGATCGTCTCGCGCATTGAATGTCATTGAAAATACTTAATTAAATTCATCAACGCTTGACATGACATGGCCCTGTACTCACTCTCCCTCTCAGTCAATGACTGGGCACACGGCTCCAATGGGCAGCCAATTGGCAAAGTGAGAAGTTCACTTTGCCGCCATTATGAGGGCCTTTCTGTTCGAGTGCGAATGTGAACGTGAGTGAGAGTGTATGTATGTGTATCTGTGAGCGTGAGCGTGCTTAATTACATTTACACATGCTAGCTGGTTGCATGGTTGGAGAACGTTAAGGGAGTGAGAGAATAATGTCTGCTCGCTACACTGCGGCGAAAGGCCGCTTAAGCATTGGAAGTGTTTGCATGTCAAATCGACAAAATGGAACGCATGCGAAACTAAAGAAGATCGAGTGGGATGGAAGTATGCAATTCTAAATTTGACAGCTAGAGGGAGCGAGAGGCAGAAAGTTGTAAGAAATTGTAATAGTGGAAAGCTAAATACCTGGAACGGGGAGAGCGCGAGGGAGTGAGGGAGAGAGATTGATCAGCGAAGAATCATATGATGTTACACAGTAGTCAACTAGTCAGAGCGAGAAGGCAACGTTTTATTTAGATGTGCGTTTCTAGAGTTACAGTAAATGCTCATAAATAAGATCCTTAACAAAAAATTTTGCAAAAATGATAAAAATATATATTTACTAATTCGATAAAAATAAGCAATTCAGAAATTAATTTTATAGTCATCAAAGGCTGATATCATATTTAGCGTGTGCTTACTGTACTCTTTCATTACATTGTTTTCTTTCACTTTTAATCTCTTCGTTAAACGTTTTTATGCGCATTCCAACTTGCTTTTTAATGGTATTTTCTCTCTCTGTAGTTCAGATTTAATTTCGCACAATGTAAGGGTATAAAAAAGTATAACGGTTGATTGCCTGTTTCATTCGTTCAGTTTAATTTCGTTTTCGCTGCCCACCTTTTTGCACCTGTGTGCCCTGTAAATTAAGCAAACATTGGCGCAGCGCAGTGCAAGTTTTCCTGTTGCCTGCACGGCTAATCTCTTATGACAGCTTTGCATAATTGCTGGCAACACCAGCTAGTCCCGCCCCCGTTCGCCTCAATACTTACGTGTGCAGAAGCGCGGCTCATCGCTGCCATCGCCGCAGTCGTTGTTGTTGTTGCAGAATTTGCTGAGCGGAACGCAGCGGCCATTGGAGCAGCTAAACTCGGCGAGCGAACAGCCTGTTCCGGAACTGGAACCGGAACCGGAGCTGGAACCATAGCCAGACAAATTGGCAGGTTTGGCAGCGTTTGATGTGGATGCGGCAGCAACTGCAGCAGCTGTTGCGGCAGCTGCTGCTGTTGTTGTGGCAACTGCTGCCAGCGCCAGCAGCAGCGTCAGCGTCGACGTTGACGCTGCATTCACACGACGCTGACTGCGACGCTGTTGTTGATGTTTAGGTTGACGTTGACGTTGACGTTGACTTTGACTGGAAGCCTTAATTGCATGACATTGTGTTGCAATTGTTGTTGTTGTTGTGGTTGTTGGTGTTGGTGTTGTTGGCATTTGAAACATTTGTGTGACAGTTATGTGGCGCTCATTTGACTGCCCTTTGACCCCATCCACGCTCAGTCTGAAGTGTTTTGCTGTTGCGGCAGTGTTTGTTGCAATGTTTGTTGTTCGTTGTTTCAGTTTCTTTGGCCTTTTTCTGCTTTTGTATTTCTGACGCCATTTGAATGTCATTTTGGTGTTAGTTGTATCTGCAAATAAACAAAATAATGAATTAAACAATTTTAAATTAATTTTACGAATTTTATTGCAACACACAAAATAGTTAAAATGCAGAGCATTCGCCAGTCGTCAAACTACAATTTGAAATAATTCAATTTTTATTTCAATTTAAGCTCCATGCTTATTATGCATTATTTTGCAATCCATTTCGTTTGGACTTTCAATGAATATTCACGAATTAATTTTTCGTTCTCCAAAAATTAAGTGAATATAAAAAAATAAAGGATTTGCGTTTTGCGATTTATGCCCCAAAATTTATGGCCAAATATTTATCGCTCGGCAAATAAATTGAAATAAATGCGCTCTGCTTGCGTCGCAGTCGCAGTCGACTTGGGCAGCGGCAGCGCTTGGCTCATAAATATTTGCTGTATAAACAGTTTTTATTTTGTTTTTATTTTTTATTTTTCTCGTTCTTCTAAGGACGAATTTTCACGCGCGCTGCACAAAATGTGTGCAAAACTGTGTAAAAGGGGGAATTTCCCACCAAAATGAAAATGAAAATAAAAAAGAGGAGCTGCCAAGCGTGTAACGGTACTTTTTTGCGCACAATGGATAAATATATGCGAGATGCCTGGCTGAAAGACCGGCGACTAGTATAGAACAGACGTTCTATACGAGAATTGATTAATGTCTTTTTTTGTGTGTGCAGCATGAGAGAAAGAGAGGGAGAGGGGAGGAAGAGAGCGAGACTGCTGCTGTCGATTGCAGCAGTCAGTGATAACGATGCGAATGAAAAACAACAGCCGCAACAATCAGAGAAGGGGAGAGAGAGAGAGAGAGCCAACAAGAGAGGGAGAGAGAGAGTGGAAGCGCTGTTCTATTGGCTGCCTCGCGGGCTGCTGATGATTTATTACCGTTGTTTGGGGCTTGCAACGCGTGACCCCAAAACAGCAGCAGCAACAGCAACAGCAACAGCAACAACAACAACAACAACTAGAGAGTCAATGAGAGCTGAGTGAAAAAGCCAGCCTTGCACAGTAGCAGCAGCAACAAAATAAAAATAGCAAAAAAATAGTTGCATAATTTTAAATTAGATGCACAGACATGGAACAGACGTGGAAGCCTCGACGGATGAAACCAAATGTGGGACAGACAACAACGACAACGACAACGACGACAGCAGCGGCGACGACTTTGGTGGCAGACAGCAGCAGCAGATGACGTCGACAACAAGCAACAACAACAACAACTGAAATAGAAAAAAATGAGGAAATTTGCTGCTGCAGCGCAAAACAACACGAAAATAGTTGAGGCCAAGCGCAATGCCACAAACTGCAACCAGAAATACCCTAACCAAGCCACAAACGTGTATAAGCTAAAGAGCTAAGTTTACGAAAACCAAAGAAAACGTGGAAAAAATTATAGACAGGCTTAAAGGACAAAATTAAGAAATTTAATTTTAAGTTTTAATTTCCCACAACTAAAGCTTATCAAAGACAGATTTTAAAAAATGTACATCAGAGAAAAAGTGCAGCTAGGTGCAAGCTAAGAGAACATTTTGTAGTGCTATTTAAATGAATTAATGAAATGAATTAATCGGTGAACGATATCCAACAATCATAAGCGGCTGAACGACTGAATAATTTAACAATAGGAATAATATTTTTAACGAAATAAGTATTTAGCAAATAGAAGTGGACTCAAGTGGGCATCGCTCATGAGCTGAACTCAATACAGATTTGAGCTAACTTAACTGAGGAGTATTATATATCCTTCTGTTCATATGTGTTCTCCTCTAGTAGTTTCTTCCTGATATGCTTAAATTGGCTAATACTATAACTGTTAAAACAGCGGCGCCATTAAACTCTAGTCGTTGTTTTAATTGCTGCAGCGTAAAAAATGGTTGATGATATCAAATATGAATTACTAACGCACAGTAAAACATGTTTAACTGTTAATTATATTTAACTATCGGAAGTTATTTACTTCTATCTTATTAGCTTAATAGTTCCTGCTGCATTGCTTGACAGAGCTACCCTAGCTAGCCAAAAGTGTATAAAGTCGCAGTGGAAAACATGTTGTTTTTAACATATCCATGCAAGTGTGGAAGCTCTCCCTGTAACGCTGCAACTGTTATTGCGTCTGGCGTCAGTGAAACTTGCCACAAAATCGAGAGCTTGCCACGCGGCAAGCTGCCTCCTGTGAGACGAGAAGCTGTGAAGCAAAGTGAACAGAAGTGAAGTGCTTGGACAGGACAGTTTGAGCTGCGCTGCTGTTTGGCTGCTTGGCTGCTCGGCTGCTGTATCCTTTGGCTCCTTGACTAGTCGTGCATTAAATTGCTAATAATTTTTGATATGCCAAACTTTTTTTCACTTGTTTTCGTGCCATGAAACGTCTCTTTTGCAGCGCCCCTTGGCCACACGCCTTTTCTCCTTCTGCCTTATAAAATCTGTGTAAAATGCATTTTCGTTATGGTCCACTGTGAAATGGCTTAAAGACTTGCCCAGACGTGCTTCACATAAACTAAGAGCAGCAAAGTAAACAGCAAAGTAAACTTCAAAAACAAAAGCATAAGCTGTAACAGATAATGGGTAGCAGAGCGGGCTGATGGGAGAGAGAGAGAGAGAGAGAGAGGGGGCTGGAAGTGGAGAAGGGTATTGCGTTGCGGCAATGTCAAAAACCTTTCAAATTTGCACTTGTGCTGCTTCTTCCACTGCTTGATACTCGTCTATTGCGGTAGTTTCAATAACACAATACTGACAGGGACTAAGAAAAGCAAAGCTGTGCAGGGTATGCTCGACTAGAAAGAAGTTGACTTTACTTCTGAAATGTCTTTGGGAAGAAGCTATAAGTGTTTGCTTCATTCAATCGTTCAACGCTACAGCTAGATATAGCTAAGTAGCTCTATATGTATATGTTCATGAAAACCAGTTACGTACTTTGACTAAGCTTTAATACGCCCCTTCTTAAGCGTTTTCAATGGCTGCGTGGTATAAAAAACAGCAGCAACTTGCTTATCATGGCGTTTGCTTTCTTATCAACACTAAAACACATGAGCGTACACACACAGACACACGCCCATTTAGATAGCCCTTGTATCATGGCAGACGACAGAGTAGTAGGAGGTGTAGAGATGACGATGATGATGGTTAAATGGTCGAAGAAGAAGAAGCAGCAGTAAGCAGCAAGCAGCAAGCAAGCAAAGCTTTCGCACTGAAATGGACGACCTTAATGGCGGCCCAACGTGTGGCTAAAGATATATGTAAGATATACACACACATGTATGTAGGATATATGTGCAGGCGATATCAGTTACGACGAAGCGTTGAAATGTGCGAGCGCCACTGCTTAAGTCAGCGCAGCAAACATCAATATACCAACCACCTCAACCACACACACAACGCAGACATTAAAACCACACTGAAAGCGCCTCACTCTCTGTGTGTGTGTGTGTGTGTGCGTGTTTGGCATATGCAAAATAGTTGCATATAAAAAGTGTTGAAAGATGTTGTGCACGTCGTCTCGTTTGTAGCCAGCGGCATTGCCAGTTCCTTTTTTGTAGTCATACTCTGTTTGTGGAGTGAATGAAGAGGGTATATAGGTGAACCATTTTAGCTTTGGCTGTCTGAAGACTTTGCTAGCTATGAACAGCGCAAATATTTTGATGAATAATTAAGCCAAGTGTAGATAGCTAGAGTTAGACAGCTAGAGGGAGAGCTAGAACTGCAGCTGGAGAGATAGAGCTAGAGAGCCAGACAGGCAGACAGCTAGAGCGAGAGCTAGAGCTGGAGCTTAAGAGCTGGAGGTAGAGAGCTAGAGAGACACGGCTAGAGAGATAGCAAGTTCTAGAGCTAGAGAGAAAGAGGTAGGCAGCTTGATCTTGAGCTTAGGAGCTGGAGCTAGAGCTAGAAAGCAAGAGATATAGAGCTAGAAAACTAGAGAGCTAGAGCTAGAGTTAGAGCACAGCTAACAAATATACTCTGCTTCTTTTAAACGGAGTATTTCGCTCTGCTTAGCATTCTATTGCTATCTTTCGACTTGTTGTCTTTAGTTCGTCATCTTCATTGTCGGCAGCAGCGACTGCAGCATCATCGTCATGATGATCACCATCATCATCATTATTATCGAGAGCAACTGCCAGGCCGGAAGAGAACTTGACTTATAGCATAAAACAGACTACAGCCCACGCCCCTTGCCATTTCGCAGCTAACAAACTTTACTCAGGCGCCGCAGCGGAAAGGGAAGTGCAGTAGCGTCTATATAAACCACGTTGCCATACCCTGTAAGAACCCCAACTCCCCAGGGAAGGCTGGTTAAAGCGTAGAGTTGCTTTAGGTTCGTTCAAATTTTCGTTGCATACCTTCGGAGGCGAATGAGTATGATTGCTAGACAAAGTCGTGGCTCATTAGCTAACTGCTAAGGCTTGGCATTTGAAAGGGGCAGAAGAACTAGAAGAAGCCGGGATGGAAGAAGTGAAGCCAAAAGAAAGATGCGCACAAAAGGCAAAATGATAATTGCGACAATTTGCCAAATTTAACCCGAGACAAATTGCTTGTATCGCTACGGCACGAAAAGTTGTCAAGCCAAATTGCTAGCTCTATGTATGTTTTCCGACATAGACGACGAGGAAAATTGAGGAAAACAGGAAAAGCAGGCGGCGGGGTCAGGGGTCGTGTGCTACACAGTCAAACGCGAATTGCAGAAGCAACAAAGTCGCAATTTTGTTAGATTTGGCAATGAGGCGAAATTGTAAGTCACTTAAACACATACAAGAGCTTGTCATGTGCGTGTGTGTGTGTTTGCGTGTATGGTTATTCCCTAGCTGGCAAATGAAGGCAACTTTCCCTTGGCCCTGTCAACGTAGTCGTCAAAAAACTTTTTCTTTTACTTCAATTTTAGCCCGCGCTGTGAATGGCATTAGAAGCGGAAATGCCGCACACTCAGGCACACACACACACACATGAAGTACACTCCTGTATGCTTGTGTGTGTGTGTGCTCATGCAAAAAGGGCGTCAAAGTTATTTAAACGCCAAGACTTGGCCACATTGACAAGGCATCCAGCTAGCTAGCTACCGAACCAGTTCATGCAAAGAGTTCCTTCAGTTTTGCCTTTTATTTTTGGATTTATTCCGCCTTGCCGTATGCCCATGGCAAGTGTGTTAGCTGGGGTATGATGGCGATGTGTGTATGCTTTTGACAGTAGACCAGATGCATGCTTAAAGGGAAGCTGAATGACTAGAGGTCAGTATAAATAGGGTATGTTTTTTCCTCAAAATACTAATGTAATTTGAGCATCCATATACAAGTCTCGTATATGGATGTATATTTGCAGGGTATCTTTAAGTCAGCATTATTTTAAAGCACATTCATTTACAGAATACTAAGTCAAATATGTCTCAAAAGAACTAGCTGCTCACTGAAACAGTATTGTATTGTATTACAGCTAAAGGGTATCTTTTAGTCAGCATAATTACTAAACAGATGTATCGAAGAATATGATAAGAATTAGTTCAGCTAAATTATAGACTTACTTTTACAGGGTATCTTTCTGTGTATAACAGCATCTCTTTTGCTTGGCTTTTTTATTCGCACTTTTGCACATTTGGCAAATACTTGAGTTAAGCCGCTTAAAGCGGGCTTAAAGTGCGTGCCAGCAGCAGCAGCAGCAGCAGCAGCAGCTCTCAATTGTTTATGTGTGCGTGTGTGCGTGTGTGCTGCAAGCGTGCGAGCGTCTGCGTGTGTGTTTTATGCAGCTAATGAATTTTGAGCGTTAGCCGCATTTTAAACATATTTCAGTTATTCACTTTGGCTTTCACATAATGTCTTAACTGCTTTAATATGCTGCTCTGGCAACGGCTTGATACTAAAAAGTAAACTTTGTTTGTTTATAGCATTTGAAGTTAAGTTTTTACACTCGTTCAGGAAGCGAAAAGCGTTTGTAGGCTTTGTGCAATGTCCGTATGCCAATTCGAAGCTACAGACTTGGTATTTGTAATATATATGAGTTGTTTCTTCTGCTTTATAAAGTGAGATAAAGTAAAGAGAAGAAAATTTGCTATTGGGGGCAACCTATAATTTAACAATTAAGTTACTGCATACTAGCTCTTAGCTCTTAGCTAATATTTAATATATGTCTGAAATATTAAATATTACATTAAATATTAAATGTTGTCACTAACGCCTGACTGCTACACTTTTACTTATAGTGTTAGCAAATAAAATGGGTATAAGCAGCTCGCAGAGTTCTTCATATCTTAATGTAAGTTTATATTGACTCTAAATCATATATCCTAAAACGAAAGTTAATGCTTATATGTCACTTTCTTTGTCATTTCTTTATTCTCGTTTCTTTCTCCTGTTGCTTATCATATCTTATATATATGCTGCCCGTCTCAAATGCAGAGTATTTCGTTAGCTTCGCGCATTTTCCATTTGCAAGACGTTAAAATTCTCATTGGGCTTTTCGTTTTTAATTTACACCTAATATGTTGTTGCCGTCAGTCCCCAGGTACGCATTATGTTGCTTTTCCACGTAAATGAAGTTAATTTAATGGGCATTATAAATGCCAGCCCAGACACCATAATTAAAGTACAGCAAAACACTTGAGACTTAATTTGATTTTACTTGAATTTATAACATTTTTGAAGCGCGCAACTGTCGCTGACAACAGCAACTTGTCATCTCTCTCTCTCACTGTCTCATTCTATTGTGAGGCAAGCTCTCTATGCGATTCTCTTTGTGTTTGGTTGTCCGACGAGCTGGCATTGCATTGTTTAGTCGCTGATTCATTGACTCATTCATTCAATCCACTCGCGATTCTAAAGTGTATTTTAATTTGATTTCATTGTTCGCTGTCATTGGGCGCCATTACGAATTGGCACTCGAACGGGCGCCCAAATGAATATGAATTCAATTTCCCCTCTCAGCTCTCAGCGCTCAGCTACTTGCGCTGATTTCTGCTGCTGTGGGTTGAATCGTTGTTTTTTTTTGTTAGATAGGGTAGCGCGTTCATTCATGACATTTATTCGATTAGGTAGTAGGTTCTTTTGGGGTTGTGGATGGGGCTGGGGGCATTATGTGACGGCCTGTCCGATGACATGGCATTTTAATTAGTTTTCAGCGCTGGACAGGGAGAGAAAGGGAGAGAGAGTGAGAGAGTGAGTTGGGTAGCACTTGCTAATTAATATGACAGACGCAGGCAGCGAGTTTGGGAATTTGAATTTGAATTTCATTTGGAATGTAAAATGTAAAATGTAAAATGTTCGAGGTAAAATCACAATTTATGCGATTGATTGAATTGTGATTGGCAAATAATGCTAATGGCCCTTGTCTAATGTCGTCCCAAAAAGAAAAGAAAACAACAAATGTTTTTTGAAAATAAATATAACTAATTTATATATAAAGGAATTTCTGTTATTCTGGCGATAGCCCATTGAAATGGTAATTTGAAACTGTAAACATCCATTTGAAATGTGATTGCATTTTAGAGCTAAATTCAATCAAAATAACAAATTGCCTTCGGCTAACTATTGCAACATGTCACATGTCATATAAAGAGACAACGGTTCATTTTCCAGTCAATAGAATTCATACTCTCAACTGAGCAAACGACGTTTTCATGATACTGGATATCAATTTAGTATTTTCTATAAAATCACAATATAACTATCAAACAATTTTACTGAAATTTACATTAAATCAAACTTCACGTTTAAATAAGCAAATACAAACGTTTTAATTAAGCTTAAAATAGATTAATTATTAAAAAGACCCAATGAGCTTAGCTGAAAACATTTAAATTTTAATCTGGCGTTAATATAATTAATTTTTCATAATGTGAGCGAATAAAGGAACTTTATTTAAACAGATTTTTATTTTGTTTTGATAATTAAAAAGGCAAATTTCATATATATAATAAATAATAAATAAGAAATAAGAAATAAGAAATAAGAAATAAGAAATAAGAAATAAGAAATAAGAAATAAGAAATAAGAAATAAGAAATAAGAAATAAGAAATAATAAATAATAAATAATAAATAATAAATAATAAATAATAAATAATAAATAATAAATAATAAATAATAAATAATAAATAATAAATAATAAATAATAAATAATAAATAATAAATAATAAATAATAAATAATAAATAATAAATAATAAATAATAAATAATAAATAATAAATAATAAATAATAAATAATAAATAATAAATAATAAATAATAAATAATAAATAATAAATAATAAATAATAAATAATAAATAATAAATAATAAATAATAAATAATAAATAATAAATAATAAATAAGAAATAATAAATAATAAATAATAAATAATAAATAATAAATAATAAATAAATAATAAATAATAAATAATAAATAATAAATAATAAATAATAAATAATAAATAATAAATAAATGATAAATAATAAATAATAAATAATAAATAATAAATAATAAATAATAAATAATAAATAAGAAATAAGAAATAAGAAATAATAAATAATAAATAATAAATAATAAATAATAAATAATAAATAAATAATAAATAATAAATAATAAATAATAAATAATAAATAATAAATAATAAATAATAAATAATAAATAATAAATAATAAATAATAAATAATAAATAATAAATAATAAATAATAAATAATAAATAATAAATAATAAATAATAAATAATAAATAATAAATAAGAAATAAGAAATAAGAAATAATAAATAATAAATAATAAATAATAAATAATAAATAATAAATAATAAATAATAAATAATAAATAATAAATAAATAATAAATAATAAATAATAAATAATAAATAATAAATAATAAATAATAAATAATAAATAATAAATAATAAATAATAAATAATAAATAATAAATAATAAATAATAAATAATAAATAATAAATAATAAATAATAAATAATAAATAAATGATAAATAATAAATAATAAATAATAAATAATAAATAATAAATAATAAATATATTTAATATGTATACGTTTGGTTGATCACACTAAGCAGTTGAATTGATTTATATAAAATTGGCCCAATCTCTTATTCTATAAAGGCTACAATTGAAGTGAAAATATATATATATTCTCGTATGCTGAATACAAATCGAAGTTTGTTTTTAAGCATTTAATATTCAATATCTTGTATACTTTAATTTATATTCTAAGACTACTGTAGCCAAGAATGGGTATAAGATCAGGCCTAATATAATTTTAAATGAATATAAAAATTCCAGGATATTGCCTTACGCTGACATTTATTGCAGAGTTCCATATTCGACTTTTTCAACTTAGCTCTAAGTCAATTAATTCTTAGTAATAACCTTAGACCTTAATAGGTACATAGCTACACATCATTTAAACTAGTTTAACATAAGGAAATAAAATATGAATTAAATTTAAAGTAATTTCCACATTTTCCCCATTTAACATCCAATTTCAGGGCATCATCTATCGCATCACATTTTACGCTGTAGCAAATTTGTGCTGCAAGCATTTTAATTAAAAATTTATGCTTGATAATAGCTAAAAAATGTTGGCTATAGCCCTGGGCCCTCAACCGGCTGTGCTTTGAGTGCAACTCTCATACAACAAATATTGCGTATACGCAGCGTTTGACGCAGCTAGAGCTTGATTTTGAGTTATTTATTGCGAACTGCATTCAGCTGGAGCAAATATTGAAATTGTGCATAGTAAAATTGCCAAATTTGACGGCAGAGAATTTACGTATTTTGATTGATGCGTTATTAAATCGATTCAATTGGTCACTGAACACAAATCAAGAGCAAAATCAACATTCAAATTGAAATCAAAAAGCAAGAGAGAGCCAGGAGGAGGGCGAGAGACTGGCAGAATGAGCAAGGGCGCAAGCTGTCAGCAAAAATGTAAGTAAAAATAGATCAAATGTTGTCAATCGTCGTCCTCGAGTCATTAATTTTAATGTGCGGGAGAAAATGTCTTAAAAAAAAACAACGAAGACTTGCTATTTGAAAGCTGACAAGCATTAAATACCCTTATAAATTATTAATGGAAAATTAAATTATGTATTCGAGTTTACAAAGTGAAATTTTCAGCATATTTTCCGTCAAGGAACCTGCATAACTAATTATGATTATTTATCGATTCACATTTCTTGACATATCTGAAATACCCTATATGAAAGTGTGTATTAATGTCATCAAAAGAAAAATGTCGCTGTCAACGTTGAGTGCGAACGTCATCCTTCACGTTGAATGTTGAAACAGCTTCGACTTATAAACGGGGCTTGCTTTTGTAAAATACATCAAGCAATATCAAGAAATGTTGAAGAAATGTTTGGGTTGAATTATTTTTGCCTTTAGCTGAAAGCAAACACATGGCCTAAGCCATGTTCAAATATGTGTACGTGTGCGTGGGCGTGTGCGTGTGTGTGTGCGAAATACAAACTCTAAAATGAGCTGAGGACAAGTCAAGCTGACAGGCGAAAGGAACACGCGACATATTTGCAAAACATTTGTCACATCCTGCATTTGCCTAAGCTAAGCAAATGCCAAGGAAATGATTTTCCACACGGCAACAGAGAGAGAGAGAGGGAGAGAGAGATAGAAGGAGATAGAGCTTTGAATTGCTTTGCTTCATTTTATTTAAATCTAAAATTGCTTTTGCCTCAGTAATTTGTTTCCTATGCAAATTTTTTGAAGACAAATTCTAAGCAAGCAAAAAATAAAACAAGAAATAAATGTTGCATGAAGAGCAAAGTGTGGAAATGTAAATACCCTAGACGAGAGATACATAACATATTTATATATATCAAATTCATGGTATATATTTCAAATATCCTGCAACCAGTTTCAATAGCAGCGAAATGGCTTGCCTTCCGACGTTCAGAGACACTGATAGCAAAATGGACAGATGCATGTGCTACACATATGCATATATATGTCTATTCATATGTATATACATATACTTGTGCTCGTAGAGCAGAGCTTAGTATATGCTTCAACTCGTTATACCCACTTCATACAAATATTTGAATACCCCATGCAAAGAGTCTTAAAAAATGAAAGCAAATTTCTTAAGAAATTGTTTAGCTTTGCTGTTGCTCTTGTTGCTTTTGTTGTTTCTGTTTATTTGGAGCAGTTTAATCGCAGCAAAGTAAAAAAGTTGTGCGCTGAATAATGCAATTACAAAGAAACTGAGACGAATTGCTCGTTCGATTGCCCCATAAAAAACGTAAGAAATAAAATTTACAACAACAAAAAAAGGGAATTTTTCTTTGTTGTTGCTGTTGATTTGCTGTAGCTGTACTCTACTGGTTTCCCGCTCTCTTGTTGCTGCCTCTAAAGTGGCACTCAACTTGTACTCGACTCCGACTCGACAAGCGAGGCGGCGAGAAGTGGCCCCCGCCTTGAAATGTTGCAACAAATCGAAATAGAAATTGAAAAAAAAACGAGGAGATGAAAACACAGAGAATAAAATCAAATTTCAAGTGGCGCAGGAAGGCGCTGCAAAGGGGCGTGGCAACAGCAATAGCAACAGAGGCGGCAGCAGCAGCAGAAGCAGCTCAAGAGCTATTTGCATAATGCGGCTGCTGCATGAATAAACCATGTCTCAATGCCACCTCTCGGCCTCAGTCCTGGCAAAACGTTTAAATCAAATCAAGTGTAGGCGCAGCAAGCGAGTGAGTGACAGAGAGCATGGCTTAGAGGGAGAGAGAGAGAGAGGGAGCACTGAAAGCTAGGGAATTGTTGGAGTTGCTGCTTTCTTTAGGCATCAGACAGCGCAGGTTATGACTAGGCAGCAGCAAGTGGATGTGGCGGTGATAAAGCATCGTCCACGCTTCATTGAGCAGCCAAAGAAATTAAAATGTGTGGACTGCTAGACGAATAACAAATACCCTGTAAATAGTAAAGTTGTCTAAAAAGCTGTAAGCCCAAGACTTAATGCATTCCATAAATTATAAAAGAAGAGCGAAAGGCTCTTTCTCTCTCTCTCTCTCTCTAACTATCTCTATCTTTGTCGTTCTGAAAGAGACCTCTTTCTCTCTCATTCTCTATCTCTTTCAGAGTCGTCTCATTCACTGTTCTCACAGTCTGCTCCCGCCTTTCTCTTGCCTTCTCTCTCCGACAGCAACCTGAGCTCAAATGCAATTCAACCTTTGCCATTCAGAGAGTTTGTTATATGGATTACAAAAAATATGTCATGCTGCATCTTTGGCTGAGCACAATTTATGTGGCTTTAAGGCGACGTCTGCGGCGGCAACGGCACTGCTACAACGCGTGGCACAAATGTCATCAGTCGCTGCCCGCATAAGTATGCTATGAAATCTGTTCCACGCTTCTTATCCTGCTGCTGGTCTTTTCTCTCACTCCCATTTGAATATCAAATGTCATTGACAGGCGGCCCATGGCTCACATTTGAACGTAAAACTATTTGCAAGCTGCGTAACGTTGCAGGCCGTGTGCCAACTCGAACTGGGTGGCAAGACAAACTCATAAGCCAGACCAAATATAAAATAAATCACTGGGCGGGTTATTGACACGTTGGCAAATATTTGCGCACACAGGCAGCAGCGAAGGAGTGAACGTGGCTGGTGGCGACTAGTGTCAGCTTGCAACCAGCTCTGCGCCCACCTTTGCCACACACAGACACACACGTGTGGCATGCAAAGCAGCGCTCGAAACTCTTAAGAACGTTTTTTAAGAGCTGCGACCCCTACAAATATTCCCTCTCTCTCTCTTTCTCTCTCTCTCTATTCGGCCCAGACAACTGCGTCAACAGCAAAGTCCACTTAATCCAAATTCTGTAAAAAATTGTGAAGTGGGTTAGAAGCTGCTGCGGGTGGTGCTGTGGTTGGCAGTTGCTTCAATGTTAGTTCAACCTTTGCCAAAGTTGACGAAGATGACAGCAATGTCACAACTGCTGACGAGTGTGTGTGTGTGTGTGTGTGTGCGTGTGTGATATGTGAGTGTAATATGTGTGCCCTGTCATCAATTTTGCCTTGAATTTGTTTACCCTTTCAGCGCAAGGCTTTCAGTCATAAGCGTCGACTTTGACTTTATAGCTGAGTGTGTGGGGTGGAGACTAAGAAGAAGAAGAAGAAGAAGATGTTAACTTGGTTGGGTCGCCAAACCCTTTTGGCCCGCCTTTGTTGTTGTTTAATGTACAGTGAACAATTTGTGGCACATGCGTGCGGCATGACATAACAATGCATCAAGCTGCTGTTTATCTACGCCTAATTAAGGGGCGTGGCTGGATTACGCCAGCCAAAAAGAAGAAGAAGCCGAGTTTTGCGAAATATTTGCTGGGGGAAGGGAGGTCTTCAGCTGAAAGGCATGATGTGTCGAAGATGCTGAGGAGATATGCAGCGTAACTTAAAATAATATGCGGGTAGCCTAACAATACAGTGGAACCTCGCTAAATTTAGCAGATGGGTAATTAAGGATATGCAATTGAGACTATGAAAAACAAGGCAATATATGGCAAACAAGTTGACTTTGGCTTTAGTAAGAGGAATTTACTAATGTTGGCGTTGCCAGATGTTCGAAAATTGATTTCTTATTGTCTAAAACTTAGGCATGTTTTGGCAAAATTTGGCAAAATAATAACAAAGTGTAAATGATTTGTTTTTGTTGCATAATTTGCTAGTATTTTAATTTTGGCGTTGCCAGATGTTTCATAAATTCAGTTTCAAAATCATCTTGCTGTCTATTAATGTACAAAATAGAAAATGTAGAACAGTTAAATTTAAAAAGCAGAACATCCGCTGTAGCGTGTGGTAATTATGGCGTTGCCAGATATTTGATAAATAACTTTTTATTGTAAATATAAGGCATGCTCTTAGAAAGTTGATGCCAATATAATAATTAATGTAATAATTCTAAGAATTGGCTTAATTCACTAATTAAGGCGTTGCCAGATGTTTCAAAAATAACTTTTTTGTGTTCAAAATTAATCAAACTTCATTGTCTATTTATAAATCCTATGAAAATGCATAGAAAAATGCTGAAAAGCAAAAGATGTGCTATTGATGATGTTTAAGTAACGCAGCTTGTTAATTTAAGCGTTGCCAGATGTTTGATTTATTAAGTTTTCTTTAAGTCCGGTTTCATATATATATATAAAATATATAACAATTCATAAAAAAACATTAAATAACAAAGCTTTTGCTTAAGCACTAAGCAAAGCTGCCAATTTAGCAGCTGGCCCTAATAGCAGCATCAAGTCCGCTTTAGCTAGTTCCAACTTTAAGTTGCAAAGTGCATCGAGTTCTAAGTCGTCTTTAGCTTGCCTGCAAGTCGCTGCCATTGCTGCAAATGCTGCTCACGTGGCTTAAGCTGAACGTAACCATAACGTATATTCCATATATATATATATCTATATATATGCTCAATATATTCGCCATTCCAGCGGTGGTATCCACAGTTAAGTGATTGCTGAAATGTATTTGCATAATTTCTACAGATTTTTCAATGCTTGTCTGCGCTGATGCTGCATCTACTGCTTGATGCCGCTGCTGCTCCAGTCAAGCAGCTGCGTTATTCCTATCCTTTCTCGCCCTCACCTGCCGCCCCTATATTTCACCTGGCACATGTGCTGGCGAACATGCCAGTTAAGCGTCGACACTTTTCCCTCAGTTTCAGTTTTTCTCTCTATTTTTTGCGTTTTATTTTTATGGTTTTGCATATGCGAATATTTTATGCAGATTTATGTCAACTTTTCTCGCAACGTGTGCAGCAGGTTCTTTTGGACAGCCGCCAAGCGAGGCAGCAGCTAGCACGTGCATCCATTGAATTAGTGTGAGTCAGTGCTGAAAAGTGTGTTGTAAAATGTTGTTAAATTTTCGGCATCAGTGTTGCGTGTTGACAGCGCAACACACGGCCAAACAACACAACAAAACAACTTGTTTTGCCCTACTCACAGCTGGGGGGAAACACTAAAGTAAGCATTTGCCTGTCCTCAGCTGTCGTTTGAGCCTGTTTCCTGTCGCGTCTGAACCTACATCGTAACGCTGTAACGACTCTGGGGAGCAAGCATTACGTCCGGCCCGTACGTACCTCCGTCCGTATATCTGTCTGTTTGCCTGCCCGCCTGGGCATTGCCCATTTTTGTGCTTTCTTTAAATACGCTGTTCAACAGCTTAAATGGGCTATATTGGTTGGGAGTCTGAGTTTTGAATGCTGAAAGATTTCTTCTAATTATTTCTCTACAGTTTTAGAGTCACTATGGGCTGTTTGGAATAGTAGCTCGCTAACAGTTTACAGTAAATACACATTTAAAAAATTACAGAGTATTACTCAGTCGGCTATTTACACGCTGCCCGTATACTTATTTGCCTTGCTTTGCTTTTCTTTCTTTTTTAATGAAAAGAAAACTTATCTTCAACTTTATGATGATTTCAAAGCAACAACAACTTGTCACAGTGAACTAGAAGAGAGAGAGAGAGAGATAGCGTGTGGGAGGGAGTGAGAGAATGAACATGAGAATGTTTTTCCCACTTCACTTGTCGTACATATTTCTCTTTTTTTTCTTCTTATATTTTTCTTTTTCTTACTTGACTCGTATTTGTGTTTCTTGTTGTTGTTGTGTGTGCGCGCTACTTTTTCATTTCCTTTGTGTCGCTCTACGTTTTTCCTTTTCCTACCTCGCTTCTCCCGCTCTCTCTCTCTCTTTTACGCTCTCTTGCTTTATCTCTGACTGCTACTTTGAGACATGTTTGCCAAGTCAGCTGTAGAGCGCGCCGCCCCCATCCTGAAGTAGGACAACACTTAATTTTGTGTAAGTACTCACTCAGCTCATTAGGCGTGCGCCGCTTCTACATCTCAGCTTCGCTTGGGGAAATTAAATTTCAACAGCAAAATGCTAAAGAACTTGCCCAAACTGTCTGTGTGTGTGCGAGTGTGAATCCGTTTAGTTAGTCCAAGTGGAGCCATCAATCAGCAGCAGCAGCAGCCGCAACTGGCAGAGGAAATGAATCCACAGAGAGAGGGCGAAAGAGTTTCCTCACTTTATGGACGCACGCACGCACGCACGTATGATATCTTCCCCTCCCCCAAAAAAAGAACTCTGCCACGCCTCCAACCTTTAGCTGGTTTTAGCTTAGCCATAGCTCAGCTTGCCGCCTGCGGTCGATGCAGCCAACTGCAGCTTTGTGGCTTGAATTATGGCAACCAACTGGCAACTGCTATATGGCGGGCATTACTAACGGTACCCCTGTCCCCCTAAGCCTTTTTGTCAACGCGTGCTGTTGCCTGAATCCTTGCGGTCAGCAAAAAGTAGCTGAGAGCACGCATTACATATGCGAAAAGTTTAAATGCAGTATTTCATGCACTTTTAAACGGGCAACCCCTTTAACTTTAGATATCTATATATATATATATATATATATATATATATATACATATATATAGATACCAAATGCGACGCGACTGTAACACAAACAATGTTCTTGTTTACGCAAAAGTATTCTCTGGCTATAAGAAATATAAAGTAACTTTTTATAGTTCTGTGATTTCTTTCCAAGCAAATGCAAACAACTTAGATAAGAAAAGTTTAAATGCAGTGTTCAGTTTAGTTCGCAAATGTTTTCGAGCTATATATAGATTACAAGCATCAAAAGTTAGTCTAAAAATTGATAGAAATTTTAATAAACTGCGAAAAGACATTCTTACTTTAATTATTTCTTATTTTAATAATTTGTTTTCATTTATAATGATCTCTTATAGGTGCCAAGAGTATTTTACTAAGATGAAATATTTATGCCTCTCTCTCCCTCTCACTTCACGTCTCTCTTTCTTTACTCATTTATCAACTTTGCTGTGAAAGTGCAATAATCCCTTTTGAACTTTTGCATTCAGTGTCTCAGAGGAGCAGCTTGAACTGCAACTGTGGCGTTTCGCCTAGGGATTGCCTTAACTTTAATACCTTTCAGCGTTTTTCAACACTGCTGAGCGGGCGGGCTGGGCTGATGGCATGCCACAAAAACCACTTTAAATAATTACAATGCACAAATACAGCAAAAAGATATGGAAAAATATTCGCTAGCCAAAGACAAAAACAAAAACAAGTAGCACAGCACAATATGGCAAATATGTAAATATGAAAACTACACACCCACACACACACACTCACACACATATTGCACTTAAATTAGAAGCGAAAACAACAACAATAAAAATGGCGGAAAAAATAAATTTCAGGCCAGAGGTCCAGCAAGAAGCGCCACGATTCAGGGAGCACAGCCAAGACAATAATATCTATGTCAGAGCTGCCAACAACAACAACAACAACAATAAGAGCAACCACCGTAACCACAACAACAATGGGCCACGCCCCCTGCCCTGCTGCTCATTGTGTGGGCAAGCAGCCAGGTAAAACTCAGCTCAAAAACTTTAATCTCTATGTAATATTTTTCATAAACTCGACGCGCAGGCCAAAAGGGGGCGTGTCACAGTGCTGGCCACATATTTAATGTTAAAAGTTGTTGAAGTGGCAAAAGCAAGCAGGAGGCGAGGCTATGCACTGAGCGAAAAGCGAAGTGCTTAAGAGTTTAATATGAAATAAGCGAGCAGATTATTAAAGGAAATCCAGATGGAACTTTATTATTCATAATATTTAAGCTTTAAAGAAGATTCAAGTGTTTTCAATAGAATTATTATAGAGTTACGCATTAGAAATTTTAAACACAATCAAAGCCGAAATCAAACTTCAAATTTCAATGAGTTTCCATCCGATTTCATCCGATTTTTCCGACTTAATTTAAGTGCAACTGCAGACAGTTTTTCGCTGCGTGTAACTATAGCAGCCGCTGGAGCAGCAATTGGAGCATGTGAAGCACATCCGAGTGGGTTGCCTGCTGGCTGCGCGTGGAGCTGAGAGGCAACTCTTTTTCTTTTTTTTTTTTTCAAAAAGAAGAAGAGTCAAAAGAGGTCAGCTTGTGGCTGGGTAACAATGGTTAAAAAGCCAGCTTAAACGGACGCGTAGATAGCCGATGGTGCTGCATCAGAAGCAGAAGAAGAAGAGTTGGAATACATGTAGCTGGCGTAAAGCTTTGCCAATTAAACGCAAGGATTAGGCAAATCGAATCAGCTGCAGTGCAGCCAATTGCAATTGACAAGCGTGGCGGGGGCGTGGCTCCACACACACACATGTACATACTATAAGATAAAGAGCCGAGGATGGCGTAGGGCAGACAGTGCCTTTTGTCTGTTTTGGCATCTTCAGCATGTGTGAAAGGCGACGCCCAGAGGATGAAGACAATGCAAGCGCAGCTGTGCAGCTCTCGGGTATAACTTTGTGGTGTGTCGTTGCATGAAAAATGGCACTTGATAAGGATGAAGTGGCAGGGATGGTGGGATAAGGCTAAAGGACTTTGCTTGGTTAGCTGTTGGAGTCAGCCTGTCAAGCAGGAAGTGTGAAGCAGCTGGAGCTGGAGCTAGAGCTGGGCTAAACAACTGTGCTGATGAGTGGAAGCTGTTTTGCCCCGCGGGCTGCCATTTGTCCCGACTCCTAACCCGCTCTCTTGGCTCCTTTTTGCCCGCTGAGTAAATAGCAAAAGGCGCGTGTCGAGGATTCCCAACTGGTGGGCTGTGGCTTATGAATGTAAGTAAGTGGCTCTTGGTTAGTTCGTTTGCCGTGTTGTTGTTGCTGCTGCTGCGGCTGCAGTTGTTGTTGCTGTTGCTGTTGCTGTTGCTTTTGCCACTTCCGCATCACGAAGGACCTGCTCCAGCTGCGTGACTGTCGCCAGCTGCATTTGTCCACTGTCGTGTCCTAATTTGAACACGTTTCGTACCCAATTGCCACAGCGGAGCAAAACAAACAGACCAACAAATAGCTGGGGCGGGAGGTGGGGTGGGCGGTGGGTTTGTGTTTGGAAATGGGGCGCATAATAAAAAGTGATTGCGGTCATTACGGATGTTGAAGACAGCAATTGTGTTTATTTTTGAAGCCAGGTCAATTGGTTGAGTGAACCACAAATAAACCAAAAGTAAAAACTATGAAAGGCAAGTTGTTGAATGATAATGAAAGTGATTCAGACTTAATGAAAATGTCATAGTTAATGAAAGTAGTAGTATCTGACTATATATAAATGTATATAAATCATAAACAGTCTTTTGTAGCCACTACTTCAATTTTCCTAATTTTTCTATTTCAAGCCCTGAGTTCTTAAGTCGCTTAACTTCTGTCCCTTGTTAGTTTAAATATTGAAAATTCGACTAATTAATTCTAGCCAGTTTTAACTTCAATATCTGAAACTAAGTAAGATATATGTGCAGCCAGTCAGCTATTGATGCAGTGTTATAGCTTATAGACAAAATCCTTTTATTAGCAATTAAACCAAAAATGATCCATTAAAGAGCCCTAGAGCTGCAGACAGAGACTTATTCACTGTGCTGTAAGCCGAGCAACATTGTGAATCATTTGTGATTAAATTGTAATTTGGTTCAGCCACATGCTCAAACCTCTGTCTCTCCAACTCTCACCCTCTCTATCTGTGGTTTACTGTACACACATACACACAAATTGGATGCCCAGCTTAAGTAGCGCCTAGTGTAATGTGAAACCCTTGCCTTTGGGCTAATGAACGAAGCCTTTTATGGCACAAAGGACATATAAAGGACATCTCGGCTGGTTAGTGACGAAAGTGTCAATTCAATTGCAGTGACTTTTAAGGTCATCGCGTGCGCTGCACAGAAACTCGCATTGTGGATGGCTCAATCAGTGGGCGTATCCTGTGTTGTGTATCCTTTGGCTATCCTTCCGTGACTGCACTGCCAATCATCGTAAATCAGCGTTAAATTAGCTCATCGATGACACAAGGCAGACACCCAACCAGCCGCTGCTGCAATGAGTATAGCTTTGGCAGGAGTTGCCACCCCCTTTCTGTCTGCTCCTTCAGCTGCTGCCGCTGCTGCTGCTTAGTTTTTGCTTGCTGTGCACGTTGCAAATTAACTTAATGTTGAATTCTAGCTAGGGGCAGGCTGAGGCGGCAGGGAGGGAGCAAGGCGTAGGGGGATCTTTAGATTGTGCGGGCTGCTGGCAAGAGTTTTGCTTGCTCTGTGCTTCCTGTCGCCAGTAGCCGGCAAAAGTGTCCTTAAGTGTTGCTAATGCTGCTGCACAGGAAGTTGCTTACGAGACACGAACTAACACACACTCGTACACCCCACATCTAGATAGCACAGCTAATGGGCTTGGCATTGCACTTTTGCAGCCACTTGGCAACTTTTTAATAGAATGAAAATGTTAGCCCAGCTTTAAATGTCCTGCAAGTGGCCTGACTGTTCAGCTGGAATATGCGTTGATAACTTTTGCTAAAACATCAACAAGCAATTGAAGTCAAGTGCTAAGTGCACACTGCTCTCACACACTCTCTCCCTCTCTCTCTGTCTGTCACTCTCTTATTCTTTCTCTCTCTGAACGGATATTATAAATTTGCAATTTGGTATCCTTGACGCCTGAGTTCGGTTGTCAGCTATTTACGCAGCGGCTCTAATGAGTTTTTGCACAGCGCTTCAGTTGTATATATGTTTGCCAGCTTGCCAGTCAGCCAGCTACCACTTGCAACTCTTGCATCCTTTGGCATCCTTTGGCATCCTTTTTCTGCCTGCATACGCACACACGCTGCAGTGCAATGCAATTGAATGCTTTGGGCTTCAAGTGTTGCAGCACTCGTGCCACGCCTGCTTGGCAGCCTTTTTCTGTGTACCCAACGAGAATGTGCAAGTGGAGAGGTATATTAAAAATGTGGTAGGGTCGAGCCACCGCCTGCCTATCGATTGTTGTGTGCCAATATTTATACCGAAACAGCTTCGAAGAAAGTTGATCTAAAATGAGGCAATCTGCAGAGAAGCATAGCGACAGGGAAAGCCAGAGAAAGGGAAGTAAGAGTTCTTTGATTGTTAAAAAATCGATAAATATCGATTATTATGTATACTTTCGATAGTTATATAAGACTTACAAGAGTCATTTCACTTTTCATATTTTTTTCGCTAGCTTAAACACTATATACTTCTGATCAAATCAAGCTCGATGTCTTTATAAGCGAATCTTATGAAAAGAACGATAAAAAATTTAAATCTATTTCTCTTTGTATTGCTAACTCTAGAGTATCTGCTAGTCTGTCTGTCTGACTGAAACACACATACTTTTCCTTTTTAGATCGTTTGAATGCAATTTTTTCTCTTTCTGCCTTTGTTTCAGCAAAATGCCGCGAGCTCAAGTGGCATTTTCTACCTTTCGGGCGCTGAGGCGAGCCTTAAAGCTGGCAAAGCTCAAAAAGCCGGCGCCTCGCGCCTCGGTTTGCTCCACTTAAGACTTTGCATATGTTGATTGCGGTTTTACATTTTCTATTTTCCATATTTTCCCTTTTAGCTTTTCTTTTGTTGCAGCTGCTTTAGAGCGCTTTGTTCGCGCACTTAGCATGCGTCATATTTTTTAACAACTATTTCAGCACGGTTCAAAGCCTTGCAGGAGAGTTGCTCAGCTATGATAATGAGTGCCAAGCATATGGTTAGAAATCATTATGGGTTTACTACAGGTGCGATATTTAAGGAATATTTAGAGATTAATTATAATAAATTGAGAAAGGGACAGAATGAATTCGCTTGAGTAAATCATATATTCAGACAAGGAACGTGGTTGAAGCTGAGATTTCGCTATTGTCTACGCTTTATGGCATTGCAGCTTCTAGCTATGGTACTTTACATCGAAATGCAAAACATATTTAAATTCCCAGAATTTATTTCAGCTGTGCAAAATTGTAAGCCGTAAAGTACAGTCTATACTTATGCATAAAGAACCACAAAATGGCGAGTCATTAAGTTATTCGATCTGATCTGATCTGATAGAGAACTAAGTATACAGCATATTAGTGGCCAAACAAAATGCTGGCCTATTAAATCAGGGCACAGATTTTAAAGGGGCTTAAAGAGGCAGGGACAGTTGCAGGGGCAGGTACAAGGCAGAGGAATTACTGTAAAATGTAAAATGTCAGCGAGACAAAAAAAAGTAGAAAAAAACTAGAAATGTCAACGCAACATGCAACAACAGGCCCCGTAACAACATGCAACTGGTAGATGGCCAGGGGCTGGGAGCTGAGGCGTGGCAGTTGACACAGATTCAACACACACACACACAAACACACACACAGAGAGCGAGAAAACAGCACAACACATGCTGCGAGACACGCAAAATTGTGGCCATAAAATAAGCGTTTGCATACGTTTTTCGAGCCTGCATTAAAAGCAGGCAGTTTTAGTGGGCGTGGCAGCGTGCAATTTCAAGAGGCTGCTTAGATGAGTGTTAGTGTATATGTGTGTGTGGAAAAGTGCAAGCGATTTGACCTGAATCGATTTTGGATTGGCCATTGTCGACATCGAGAGGCCAGCTCATTTTGCTAGCAGCTGACCCAAATCGCGGCGGCGGCTCTTCTTGCTTTCGAGTGGGTTGAATAAACCCCAGAGAACTCTAAACAGCAGTCACAGCTAAAAATTGTTAAGCAGCTGAGCTCTGAAGAGGGAGCGTAGCTGGAGCAAGAACTGAAGCTGCTGCATTTCAGTTGTCATGATATGTCAAACAAATTTTCGGCAAGTCACAAAACTTGAAGCGTGAAAGATGAATGCATGTTTGATTCCAGCTTGGTACATGGAAAACCATATGCAGTCTAGATCAATGTATGAGTTTGGACTCAAAAGTTTGTGACTTTTGATAATAGATATATTTAGTTAAACAAATTTCATTTTATTTGTATCTTCCAGCTTTAAAGCTAAACTCAAATTTTATTTAAAAATTCTTTTGCATTTTGATCGTGGCACGCTCTCAACTTCATCTGAGTTGCTCATTAAAATTGGTTCGAGCCTTGTCAGGCATTGCTTCTGGGCCAGGAAAAAGAGCGGGAGCAGTAGCTGTTGGAGTAGTCAGCAAGTACTCCCGGCGGCATCTGTTGCCACTCGAGGCGTGTGCGAAAGTTGAATTTTAATTTGAATGTGACCAACTTTATGACTTCGAAATGAGTTCAACAAGCGACTGTTGCTCTCGCACTCAGCACTCTGCACTCTCTCTTGGCAGCTCAACGGCTGCTGCGTTTGCAATTTTCTGCAATTTAAATGCAATTTTTTATACCCTGAACCAATTGAAAATGGGAAATCAGGTATAATGGCTTAGTTAAAATGTATCTAACAGGCAGAAGGAGGTGTGGCAGACACCTATATATATATACCTATATATTCTTGATCAGCAGGACAAGCAGAGTCAATTGAGCTCTGTCTGTCTGTCAGCTTTTCTGTTATGTTTTTTGTTTAACAACTTAAAATTTTAACTTTTCTTCGAATCATGGCGTTCTAATGTCGTTTTTATACAAGCTATGGAAAATATTAAAAGCTAGAACTTGGTTCGGGGTATCTGCTAGTCGGGCATTCCGATCGGGGCTTTCTTGTTAAAGCTATTTTTTATGCATTTCTTATTTTATTTATTTTTGTTTCGCATTTAATTTATGGAATTTGCGCAATTTCGATTTTAACTCAGAGAGCAGTTTATTTTTTGAAAGGCAAATAAATAGAGTTGTAAGTCGACAGAAAATGCATTTGCTGTTGTACTTTTTTGTTGTTGTTAAAGTGAATGTAGCCATAAATAAAAGTAAATTGCGTTTGGCTATAAAATCCAATGAGACTCCAAAGAACGCAGCGAGAGCGGGCACAAAACTTGTTTATTTGCTGCACAACTGCGCCAAAGGAAGGACTCTACAAGGAGAAAGCTGTAGCTCTGCTGTAGCTGTAGCTGGCGGCAGAGAGACAAAAGGCAGCTGTGTGCCAGCCAGCCAGCCAGACAGCCAGCCTGCCTGATTATTACAAACTTATTACAAACGTGCCAAGTAAAGGAATGCCAACTTCAGGATATATACATATATATGTATTTATATGTGTGTGTGGGGCAGGATAATAGGATATGCGTATAAGAATAAGAATACCAAAGAATTGTTGCCCATTAAGTTCGTCCCATTGTTGCAGGCACACAATCGAAATGAAATCCTCACGTACGCCGAGGTACAAGTAAAAATGAGCACATAATGCCAGAAAGGACATACAGGACACATATACGGAGGCAGTGAGAGGGAGATGGGGAGTGTGTGGAGGAGTGTTGAAGTTGGTTGTTATTTGCCTACGCTTGTCATATTTCATACACAACACAACAATTAAGTTGCGAACGTGGCTGACAGCAGAGCGAAGGACTCGTTGATTTAAGCACAATAATAATTTCACGATATTTGTATAAATTTGCAATTGCATTTTATTGAGCAACGGCGAACGCATAAAATTTACATAAACAGTTGTGACCCACAAGTAAACAGTTTAAGAGCCAAACAAGACAGACAGACAGACAGGCAGACATGTTATTACTCATACGACGTGTGGGCGAACGAGCGTGAAAGGTAAAGCGACTGTCAGCTACGCTTTTGATAGTTGAAGAGTTGGAAATTACACACAAAAATAGTGTTGAAATAGTAGTATTAAGAGAATATTTCAAATGCTTAATAGTGTTGACAAATGATTTTAAATTGGCTTCTTACTTCTTTCGATTCTATATCAGACTTACGATTGTTGCATTTCAAGATCTTCAATTGGTATTTTATTTTTATCTCATATATAAATTAAATTTACCTATGCTAATATATATGTTTATATTTATCTAATATATAAATTTATTTCCAGAGTAGTATATATATATTTATTTTTAAGTATAAGAACTTTTAGTTATCTTTTAGTTTTGCTTTCAATTTTCAGCATTTTATTGTCCATTGGCACACACAGAATACGTAGTAAGGGTATTGTTTCGTGTTTTCATTTGTCAGTTTTTGCCTTTCTTCGATTTTAATTAAAACAACGACTCATTAACTTTTTAATTTGCCAACTTGATGGCTTTAAAGTGCTGCACTTGCAACGCTGCTTTGTTCAAGTAATTCGCCGGCTTTAACTCGAAGACAAGCCGTAAAAAAATGGCGAAAGAGAAAACTGTTGACAACAATTTCATTGACACAATTCCCTTTTATGCAGAGAGACAAACAAATAAAACAAAGCAAAAAATTGTCAGCGACAAAATCGATGCCCTGAAAAGGCAACGAAATAAAACAAAACAGCCAAAAGCAAAAGTCGCAGTAAATTGCACAAAATGTGCACAAGTACGCTATGTAGTAGACCCCTTTATGCCATCCCTCTCTCTCGCTCTCCTTCTCTTGCTATGCTCTGCCAACAGTTGTACGTGTCATTTGGCTGCTGTTTTATTTGGTCGAGCATTATGCGAGTTTATGTTTATGGTGCAGTCCCTGAAACTGGGCTGATCTTGCACTCGGCGAAGCAGAAAATAACCAAAATAAAAACATGAATAACTTTCATATGGTCATGCGATATGCTGTTGCTATAAAT
Organism: Drosophila eohydei; assembly: GCA_035045825.1. Taxonomy (NCBI): domain Eukaryota; kingdom Metazoa; phylum Arthropoda; class Insecta; order Diptera; family Drosophilidae; genus Drosophila; species Drosophila eohydei. The sequence goes on along the minus strand of JAWNOT010000070.1, from coordinate 1,993,295 downwards.
ATCCTATAAAAGTATGGTAATCAAATGAGCTTAAAGTTTTGCTTCTTTGCATTACAAAAGTAATTGAGTAAACCCGAAAGGAGTTGTTGAGGCTATGAAAATTTAGAATTTTGGTATTTATATAATATGCCTGAGCACTTGAGTTCCATGTGGACTATGTGTAATGTACAAATAACTATAGGAATATATAATTCATATAATTTCTATCTAGCTTAGCCGTCTTCACAGGGTATGCATTAGACAAGCTCTTGTTGAAAAGAGCTTTCAAAATAGAAAGTCACATATTTATGTTATTTACAAATCAGACGAAGCACAGACAACACTTATATTACATTATAAAGAAAGTATTGATAAACTATACAATTTCATAGAGTAGTTGGATAGACAACTTTTTGAAGCAGTGCAACCTGGAGTTGTTTAGAACATGGCTTAAACATGTTAGAAAAGCTCAAACTCTATTGAAATAAGAGTTGCACTCAGATATATGCCCTATTACAGGGCATTTTCTAGTCGTGCTAAAACTAATTACCATTACACACCTAAAAGCTATTGATATTCTTACTATAAAATATAAAATTCATGTAAAATAATAAATTGAAACTTTTGGTTAGGGTATATCGTAGTCTAGCCAACTCTAGCAACTATTCGCTTGACTTTCACAACGTTGCAAATTCTTAAAAATAGATTTGAGGCAGGCAACATTTCAGGACACGGCCAGTTACTTGGGCACGTCCCAATGCTATTCGTAAGCGAGAAAGAGAGGGAGAGAGAAGAGAAGTGCAGAAATGAGAGTGAAAAACGCGGCAGCTGCAAGCCACTTGCTTTTGTAGCTAGCCAGACAGATAGGCGACATTTTTGGCGTAATATAAATAAAAATGGAAAGTTTGCATACAAAACTGAGAGAAAAAGTAAATAGCGAACAGGAAGAAAAACAGCAGGAAGGTAACTAAAAACGGAAACGAAAGCAAAAGCCAATGCAGCAGCAGCAGCAGCAGCAGCAACTACAGTTTAAGAGGAAAAGCAGAGCAGCTGCCAGCAGAAGAAGCTGCCAAATCAGGTCAGGGATTTGGACGCCGCTTTGCTGCGGTTTATATATATATATATATATATATATTCTATACAATTTATATGCATATATACCCTGTATCTGTTATAAAAATGCATAAAGCAGACATCTAAGTTAATGATATTTTGAATTGCAAGGAAAACTCCTACTTATATTAAGGCAACGAAATCATAGCTGATAGATTTGAACTTTAAATCAAAAGAAAACTCAAAATAGAAATAGTAAAATTGCTATAAATCCAGTTGATCACAATTATTAACTATTTACAGGGTATCTGCTGCTGCAACATACTCATCTTAATCATTTTATCTTCCTTGTGGCTGCTGCTGCTACTTTATGTCATTTGTTGTGCCACATTGTCGCTGATTTCTGTCTTTTACAGAGAAGAAAAGAAATTGCGTATACGCCGCGTGGTGCCCAATGCAATTTGCCAGACCGGGCATTAATTTAATTACAAAAGCAGCAAAAATTTGTGCTCCAGATGAAATGCTGCAGAGTTGCAGCTAAAACAGCTGTGCGGCATGGCACGCCTGCCAGCTCCGGCCCCATCAGCAGCCTGCTGGCTTTTTGTGTCACTGGAGCAGAGACAGAGACCAAGTCGTTTTGTGTGGAAGTGTGAAAGGCAACTTTGGCCGACAACCACAAGCTGCATTTTTAATTGCGCACACGTGCGAGCTGAACACGAAGAAGTAGTTGTAGTAGTAGCAGAAAAAGAAGATGACGAAGTGTTAGTAAAAGGGCATCTGTCAGTGGGCGTGGCTGTGTTAGGCCACAGGCGGCTGCTGCTTGAACTCATTTAGCGTGGAAATTATGTTGCGCTCAAGTGGATTTTGACAGGTCACATACAACACACACGCTCGCACACATCCTTGAATCCTTTGGCAAGTTTTGTGCACGTTTTTCGATCCCTGACCCTCCTACTACTCCACGGCTAGAAGGCCTGCAGCTGCCACAAATTGGGGCCATTTGAAGCTGTTGGAAGCTCAGGGCCTTCTGTCTAATTGATATGCAATAAACATTGAGCGCCAGACAGGCGTATCAATGAAAAGCCCTGCATATTGCCCAACTGACAGCCATGACAGGCAAAAGCTCTGCCAGCAGGCATTTATTTATCAACCCCCTTTCTCTCTCTCACTCTCGGTCTCTATCTCTATCTCTATCTATTTGCTTGCCTCTGCGTGGCTACTTGCAACATTTTCGAGCAGCATTTCAACTTTTGTTTTGCTTGAGTTGTTGCTGCTGCTTCAGGTTCTGCTGCTGATGCTGCTGCTCCGGCTCTTTGTTGCCTGTCAAGTATTTAAGTCTAATGCGCTTAGTTGCAGCTCTACGTGATACTCTGTACACATTTTAAATGCCTAACAGTGGGGCATATTAGAGCAATGAATCTCTTTGGGGGATTCATAGAGCAAACAGTTTAGATCGAGATGTAATCGATTGATTAATGACATCGATCCAATGAGATTTTATAGACAGTTAGATATTAAATAACACATATTTTAAATCTTAGTTTACGTTTCATAGTTTAAATATTATTGAACAATTATTGATTATATGTCTAGTATTTAATTTATCGATCTATTTGCAGAGAACCTTTCTCAAAGGTATATATTACAACTCTGGAAATTTATATGAAGTTAATAAAATTTATCGATAACATGTATAATTGTTAATTTACCGATAAATCGATCATCTGTGCTTTGCCTACCTTTGCCTAAATGTTTATAAAACGAACTTGATTACAGGGTAACTGTCAGTCTTCCAGTCTTTACTTCAAAGCATTTAAGTAAATTGATTTACAATGATATTTGTGGTAAACTTTAGACAAAAACTCTTCTCGGCCAATTGAAGCTGGGCATTTTCTAATGCCAATTTTGCGTACGATTGCGTATACGCAATATTGATTCATAATCGTAATCGAATTAAGTATTAATTGAGCAGCAGCCATTTGCAATTAGCCACTTGAAATATGCTTTTAGCAGAGGCTTAGCTACTTAAAGCTGCTACATATAATTGGAGTTAAATACGCAATTTACTTACTCATTTTGCCATGCGAAGCACTTAACAATAATTACGTATACGCCTAGTGGCGCATAGTTAAGCTGGCCACCAAAAGTTGTTGTTTATCACTGCTTGTATATATATATATATAAATATATATATATATATATATCGATAACTTCACTTATTGTATTTTCACTGCAAAGGTTGATCAATTTGTTATTAAATACAGATGCGGCTACAGATGCAGTTACAGCTTCAGTCATAGTCGACATATACAGATACAGATATAGATATAGTTATTTATAGGGCAGATATATTTATTGTAATTGCACTCGTTATTTATTTAGCCTTTGCACATTTCGTTTCTGGCCAAAGTTTTACCATTTGCCATATGCATATTTGATTATGCTTGTCGGCCTACGCAAAAAATACCAATAAACACCCGCAAATTCAATTTTGTTCATTTATTTACCATTTTAATGTATTTATGCATATTGTGCAAACATTTTTCGGTTATTTTGTTGTTGTTGTTGTTGTTATGCAAATTATTTATGTTTGTCGTCGAGAGATAAGGGATGTGAAAGAGACAGAGAGGGAGACGGAGGCATAAAAGTGTCAGCTGCTTTGCCATAATCTTGCTTAAAACACTTTTTGCGGCTGACTTGCTGTGACAATGGTCGAGTCTGAATGTTGAGGCGAAATATTTGAATATATTAGAAGAAGTAAGAGGAAAATTGAAGTAGAAATGGCTATTTAGATACGGAATATATGACTATTGCTTGTGTGGAGCCGAAAATTGAAATTATTAATTTAATCTAATAAATGAATCATTTTATATAAAATAAATGCAGCTATATCTAATTTATGTCTTGATTATGCACTTGAAATATTAATTATGAAAGGAAGTTTTGTCTAATTATAAGTTTATTTTGGATATACAAACTTAAAATTGAAATACATTTGCATTTATTTTATGCATCAGATTAAATTAGATTTAATAAAAAAGATAGTGAAATTAGTTATATAATAATATTTAATTTATAAAATATATATATGAAAAAGACTTCATCAATTTTTAAGAAAGCATAATGACTATGTTCCTTAATATGTCAAAGATAAGTAGCCATTGGTTAGGCATATCGGCTGTAGAACTCTAAGAAGTCTGACAATAAGCAGACAATGAAGGATAATTCACTTAGTTACGTTAACTGTGACCTATTACTTATACTACCTAAGCTAACGGGGATTAAAACTTTAATAAGTTTCCCACAGAACTTTACCTTATCTTCATCTCTTTCTCTTTGGCCTTATCTTTTCTTGTATTCTGTTAGAACTTGAGTATTTAGAAGTTAAGATTACATTTAGACTGAATTCCTTTAGTTATGTTAACTGTTATATATTCTTTATACTACTAAACTAAACTATCATAATGTAGCCAAGTTTCCCACATAACTTTACCTCCTGCTTATATCTTTCTTTTCAACTCACTCACTCTCTCTCTCATTTCTTGTACTTATTTCGTGTTATTTAACATTCAATTAATATTTTTCCTTTGTTTTTTTTTTTTTATTTATTCTGCAATAATTAATTTTACTCTTGTTCTCGCACTGCAAACAATTTAAATTAACAATTTTATCTGCCCTTTTTTTCTTTGCCACTTTTAACTTTTTTTTAAGCTTGATTAAACTTTTATGAACTCAATTAATTACTTTTTTTTAATATAATTTTGTTATTAAACAATGTGAAAAGACAAACAACTGCATTGGGCTTGCGTTTGAAGTGATTAATAATGAATATATTTATATAAGCATAAATTATCTTTTGGCCAATTTGTTATTATAAAAATATTTAAATAGACAAAAAGTGTGCCACGTTTCAGTAAACAATTTAGATTGTTTTTAGACCTTTTTGGTCGGGTCTAACGAGCTCAGTAAATTAGAGAGAAAGAAAAATGAAATCATGTTTTGCTGAGTTTTCTATTTGAAACATTTAAAATAATTAAAACGGCACATAGGAAACGCTGCTCTAAACACAACAACCTTTTGGAGTCTAAGCGGCAGAGTTTTGGGGTGTGTAGGGTGTATGTGAGGGTCTTCGCATAGCCAGTTTTTAGCTCTGACCCACCGCAAATATTAGAAAGAAACAACAAGAGGCGACCATAAAAAGGGCAGCGAGCAAAAATTGTTAGCGCTAAGCAAGATTTATGTGGCCCTCAGGGCCAAGGGAGCTGGGCAGTGGGGGCGTGGCATTGGCATTGCTCTTGCTAAAGGCCCATTATTTGTTTTAACTGTGCGCTTTGCTGCAAAGTCTGCGGCTATACATTTCAATAATTTAAAGTATTTGAGCATTTCGAGGCAATTTGCTTAATGGTGCTTTGCCACGCCTCCCCAGCCCAACAACGCGTTGCCTGCTGCAAACTGGGCACCCGCCCCAAAGGGTTTTTTGGGCGCAAAAGCTCATAAATAAGGCAAGTGTCCAAGGCAGAAAGCTTTAAGATGTTCTTGCCCCAAAAGAATAGAGAGCGACCTACAGAGGCAAGAAGCTGCTGTCCAGAACATGTGTAGCAGCTGTTGCTGTGAGTGTGTGTGCGCGCGTCAGTGTATTCGTTGCACAACAGTTCAAGGCCGTTGCAAGTTGCAACCCAATTACGCAAAAAATTGTAGCTGAAAACGCACGCAGCTGCAACCTTTGAACCTTTAGAAACAAGCGTGCTTCAAAAGCCAATCGATAGAGCGTTGTGCAAGCTAAGCGAGCTCAAAGAGATAATTGCTGTAGATATATTTAGATATATATATTATTTAGGATATATAGATGTAGTCAATAAGGTTTTATTTGAGACGAGATAAATTAGAATTAATTAAAGGCTAATCATTTGTCTTGGTAATTAAATTGATGCAACTCTGTAGCAGTTGGTATTCAGCACAGAAAGTCAACGCCTCGATAAGTCTAACTTATTAAGAATTCGACTGCATCAGATTTACAATCAGTCAAAGTTTGCAGTTACCTGATTTGACAGTTGATTCAAGTTTAGCCACAAATTTTAAAATTTCCAATAAATAATAGAAAAACATACGCATCTAAAGGGTTATATGCTCAACAAATATTGTTAAGTTGAATCAATCAGAAAAATTTACAACATGATGAGCACAGTTCACTAGACAATTATGATGAGACAATTATGATTCATAGTTACAATGGACATTTATTGAAATACGGAATGCGGGAGCGTCTAGAAATATGTCATTTAATATTGACTGTTATATACAAGGTCGCGAATTACAATTTTTATTTTCGATTTTGAATTCTTTTTGGCTCTAAAAAAAGCAAATTAAGTCAATTTGAATAGTCTGTTAATTTTTGACAAACTGTCTTCGGTATTTGGCCCACTTCAAAAAGTTTAGAAAAAAATCTAGATTAAATTTGGGAACACAGATCTCGATCGCTATGATTCTTTCTTGGTGCTGAAAATTAGAGGCTCGAAATAGGACGACGCTAAAGACAACAAGGACAAGATCAAGATAAAAATGATTTTTGTCTAGTGCTTCGACCGTTGGAACTTTGGAACGTTGGCTTAATTGAATGATATCTGAATGGAAATCACTTTGAAGGGGATAAAATAGATGCATCACTAAATAAATTATCAAAAATTATTTTTGAACGGGCATTGAACATATATATACAATACATATATTTATATATATATATATATATATTCCTTTGAGATACTCTGACCCTATTTGCAACGCGTGTGCAACATGCATAATAATGTGAAGAATCATTAGCTGTACGCTCTAGCGACCTAGACAACTTGGAGGCAGCTGCCACATGCTGCTGGTGCTCTGTTTGTTGCTGTAAAGCGAGCTCTAGTCAAAGTTGGCGTGTCGTGAATTCCTTGTTGATGGCACGAGCCAAAGCAAAAAGATAAACACGCCACAAAATATGCCAATGCCAATTGTTGAAAGAGGGCAAGGCATAGCACGCTTAGCTAGGGTTAACTGTAACGCTAACACACACACACACACCCACAAAAAGATTCATATTCACATTCACATGGGATGCACAACGTTCAAGGACATGCAGCGAGAGCTGCCTGCATTTGTGTATGTAAGTCACGAGGTTTTCTGGTTTTTTTTTTGTTTGCGGCGCCTGCAGGTTATGCAACACCTTTTTGTTGCCACATTTTATTATTCTTCTTGTTGTTGTTAATTTGTTTAGCTAATTTTATGAATAGGACAGCTTGAGCCGCGCACACACACAGCTTTTCGTGACGTCAAAAATGTTTGCTAAAATTCCACGCTCTCGCTCAGCTCCTCTCGCTTCATCTCCCTCGCTCTCGCTCCTTGTGCGTGCGTATTAGAGCAGCTGTGCGCTGTATCTGTATCTGTATTTGTATATGCGTGCATATAAATATGTATTTGTGTGCGTGTTTTCACTTTCGCTTTTTCATTGATTTTTTTTAAGCGCGCATTGTGTGGCATGCCACACACACACACACACATATATATGCTACTATTTTGTTGGAGCTTTTTCGGTTGCCTTTAAACAGCTTCCACTGTTAACTTGTTTCACTTTCATCTAAGCCCAATACACACTCACATGCGTGTACGCACTCTCTTTCACACACACGCTGCGTCGTCTTTGGAAATTGGCCGCTAACGTCGCACAGCGCTCGCTGCCAAAACTAAACTGAACTCGTGCCACGCTGCCACATCGCATGTGACCAGCATGCTGCTTGTGGCAGCAACAGCAACAGCAGCAGCAGCAGCAGCACACGCAGCAGCAGCGTCAGTCGCAGCAGCAGCAAAAATACTGGTAACAGTTTTCCTCAGCGGCGCAGGCGCAATTTTCCATAGAACATTTTTGCTTTGCCTCGCGACTGCTATTGTCACAGTTCACGTCACACTGTTGCTGCTTGTCCCTCGGCCTCTCGCACACGTTTTTGTTTACATTGTTTTGCTGCCACCCCAGAGTGTGCTAAGCAGTGTAAATAAAATTACGCATACGCCACGTGCTGCGACAAGTTGTTAAGCAAGCGCCAACTTAGACGAGCTCTACATAAAAATTAATGCATTCTCCTGTTCATTTGTAATATACAACGGATATAACAACCTTGTAATATATATTTTTATATATATATAACCATTTCTTTTTGGTTCCTCTTGAATCAGCCTCGCCCATTGAAAAGCCTGAAGCATGAGCCAAGACACTGCACAGAATTACGACTCAATTTACAGAAATTGAACAAAGCGGACCAGAGCACTAGCTCACACTCACACACACACATATATAGAGAGTGACACACGTGTGAGCTGCGTGTGTCCTTTTGCCGCTGTGTTGGGTCGACAACAATTTTTACGCTGATTGGTTTCAACTCACTTTTTTCCCAGCGTTTTTATTTTTCTTATACACTTTATGGCAGAGTTTTTCACAATGGGGTATATGAGAATGTAGAATGCTTATATAGAAGATAGAAAAAGGGTTACACAGGCTGCATGTCTTAGAGGCAGTAGCAAAGATAAAGACTTTAAATGTCGAAGATTCTTAGATCTACATGCCAAAGACATGGAGTATTAGAGAAGACATAAGAAATAAATATACAAAAATAACCAAAGACTTCTGCAGATCGAGAGTAAACGAGATGGCAACTTCAATAGCTAATTATATCAAGAGCCAAAGCCGAGAAGAAAAAAACTTAAAGAGTTAAATACAAGAAAAAATTGGTGGGAAATTTTAAATAATTAAGACATTAACATTATAAAGCTTGAAGAGCTAGGAGTAAAAAAGGAGAAATTTAAAGACTTTGAAATAGACTGTAACGTCTCAACACGTTAAGCTGAAGAGTTAGTGTTAAAGATGGGAAGACTTCACGATCAAAAGATGTCAGTATTGAAAGACTGTGAAAACTGTAGACTTTAACGGCAAAAGCCTTCAAGAGTTCTAAAATTTTGGAATTTTCACCTTAAGCTGCTGAAACGATCTAGTTGGAAACTTAAAGAGCTTGGCAATTTAAGAACTAAAGAATTAAAGCAAGGCACTTCCAGAGCTTTAGCTTTAGCAATGGTATAGTGCTGAAAGCTTTTACAAGTGGTAGGTTTTTATTTAACTGAAGATACTACATTTAAAAAAAAATAAAATTCTATCTCTAATTATGTATAATTCTATCAGAAATCGATAAGAGTAGATATTCTTAGTTTATGCGGCTTACACGTCGCATAGTCATATATAAAATGATTTTTATATACGTATCTCTGCAACTACTCCAACAGGTGGAATGAGTCTAACAGATCAGCAGTTTACAGCGTATCTGATAGTTGTTCAATCTAAAAAAGTTCTTTCATAGTTGATTTTCAGCTTTTGACGAAAAAGTCAACGAGCCAAAGCCAAATGTCAGTTTTGCCCGCTCGGCGCCCGTCCCCTGCTTAAGCCTGCCCCCATTTCGCCCCTCTCATGATACGGGTCACTGTGCCGCCTTGAAGCACTTTTGGAATTTAATAATGAAATAGCCTCAATTTTCTGGCCAAGCTCCTGTTGAACCGTTTGCTTGGCCAAACAATTTTCAATTTTCCATTATGTGACTTTTCGTTGATAAATTCCATTGGAACAGATGATGAAAAAACTTTTTCTCTCTTTCTCTCTCTTGAAAAAAAGCTGTAAAGCTGCAACTGAAACTGAAATTGAAAGCAGAGTTGGTAGTTGCAGTTGGCAATTGGCAATTGGCATTAGCTGATATAAATCATTCGGTTGCCAACATTCCTCATAACTAATTAAAAGTTGAACGCAGCGCGAATAATTTCATTGAATTTAATTGCATTGCAGTTGCAATTCATTCAGCCGCCGACTGAAACGCCCACACGCACAGTGGTACATAATAAACAGTAAAAATATAAACGACAATTGATACACTGGAGCTGAGGCGCGGCACTACATATGTCGCGGGAGAGAGAGAGACTTGACATTGATTTTTTATCAATGATGAATGACAATCGAGCCGCAGTTGACAGCAAATGACAGTATGTGTGTGGGGGTGGGTGTGTGTGTGTGTAAATGCGCATCAGCTACTTATAGTCCTTGTTCATCACAAAAATATCTGTCAAAATGTCTTTTACAGCCTGGCCATAACTTTGTTAAAGCCTCAATCAATATGTGTTTAGAGCTCTTTTGTTATGCCCCAAATTGATTTGGCATTAACATTTAATAAAGCGTATACAAAATTCGTTTTCAAAATAGCATAAAAAATATTGAATGGCTGAAGAAATAACACATATTGAATTTCATTTGTATTATTTACAGCGCTTTCATAATTGGAATTGTATTAATAATTATTTTTTTACACTGCAGGCATTGGCAATGGAATTGGTTTGTTCAAGAATACAGAAAAAGGCGTGGCACAGCCAGTAAAGCATATATAATTGTGATAAAGAAGACCAGGTGAGTCGATCTTGTTGGTTAACTACGCATAAAAGAAGTTTGAATTGATGCAAATAGCAGCTCTGCGCAAGGTTCGGGGTATTTGCTAGTCGAGCACTGCCGACCACAGAGTCTTACTGGCTTCAATATTGATTTGATTGCTTATTTAAGTTTATTTTCTTATATATTAATATATTATAATAAGATTGCTTCCTTGCAGAGCTACCAGCCAAATATCCTATCAACTTCTTTTATGCTGCAATAATTTGCTGTGGGGTCACATTTGAGCAGTTGCTTGGTCAATTTGCAGCACGTTCGCAGTTTTATGACAGCATTTCTCTTTTTTGTATGTATGTGTGTGTGTGTGTGTGTCAACTTGTTGTTGCAAGTGCCACAGTCAAGGCTCTTTAGCTAGCGTTGAGGACAAGTTTTGCTATCTTAGCCAAGTTGCTCATTAGACGCAACGCAGCACAAGTGGCAGCTAAAGACTCACACTTGAATTTATTATCGCCTTTGATATGTTGCTTGGGTGTGCGTGTGTGTGGGCGCACTTACACTTAATTGAATCCTGCGGGCAAAACTCTAAGCCCCAAGGCATGTGGCATGCCAAAGCGTTTAGTGGCCAACCGCCGCCCGCAGCTTTGTTACCCGTGCCGCAGTTGCTACGCTGCTGCTTCAACTGCTACTGTTGTTGCTGCTGCTGCTGCTACTGTTACTGCTCCTGCTGCTTCTTTCTGCTGCTGCTCACACTCTACATCCTGCAGCGCCTCTAATTCAATTAGCAGGTTCAGCGCCAAAAACGGCAAATGGCTCGTTAAACACGCTCTGTGTGTTTTTGCAGTTAGCAGCAGACACACACCTATACACACACACACACACACACATAGACTCCTATTTAATGCCACTTCACTTGTCTACTCTTCGTTTTTTAAACATGTTTTATTAGATTTTCTTTCCTGTTTTTTGTTCCATTTTATTTCACTTTATTTTTTGCCTCAACTGGCGCCATTTTTATGCAAACGGAAGTTCTCTCACACACACACACACACATACACACGCGTCGCTCCATTGTGTGTGTAATGAGCAAAATGTTACAAATTGCCAAAAACTCTGTCTCCCACTGCCTTTTGTGTTTGCTTTGGCAGATAATGCTGGAAAAATCTTTTGCCGTGGCCATTGGCTCGTGGTCAGCGAAGCATCCACTGAATGTTGTTGCCTCACAGCCCCACACATGTGCTAGACTGCTCCGTTTCCTGCCAGCTGCGGGGCATAATTATGAGCTATGCAAATAATGTAGCCCCAACAAGCTCGGTCCCGAACCCCGAGCCCCGCACCATTTCCCTTTTGACACGATAAATCGTTGTGCTTTTTACTCATTTACACATTTTACACAAATAACTCGAGCAAATTGTTCACTTTAGCTGACCAAATGTATTTGATGCGATAAAAAACCAGGGAGTACCAGAAATTGAAAGAGTGAATTGTGCGAAGTGCTTGGGTAGGCGTAGCGTGGCTAGAGATACCCATTGGATCTGATCAATAAACTAAACTGTCTGTGGGAAATACTTAAGACCATGATAGACTCACAGGCCGAAAGCCAGTCTAACTTTTAAGGTATTCAAAAGTTTTCTAGTCGAATTAAGCTTCGCTTCCTACTCGCCAAGCAAAGTTCTAAGAATGTGTTTAGTTGGCTCGCTTTGAGTTGCTTTGAGCTGCTTGTAACAGAGCGCCTCTCTCTGCGCTTCGCATGCCATGCAGTTCAATACAATCGAGCAGATGTCGCTTAAGCAGAAAGTCAGTTGATTGAAAGCTCTTAAAAACTTTGCTTTTAAAGCTTTCAGTTTATAGGCATAGCTGTTAGGCTGATGGATTGAGGTATTTCAAAACTTCTCTACGCAAGCGATAATCAAATTTGTTTACTTTACTCTGCTCACTGCCCTCTAGTGCTTCTCATGATATTTAGTCGAAATAACTATAAGGTAATCAAGCGGAAGCCCCTACAGTCAAGTTCTATAAAAAGTTTGCTTTTATAACTTGCAGGTTAAAGTTTAACGTTAGCTGACATTTGCTATTCATAAATTGGCTTTCAAGGTATTCGAAAGTTCTCAAATTTGTTTGCCCGAAAGCAAACTCAATTTGTATCTAGTTGTGCTTAAAGTTATATTTTTTCATGAGAAACAGTGCAGCTGCTGCAGCTCTCTATGCGCTTCTCATGCACTGCAGCTGCTAACCATAATCGCCTTTGCCTTTGGCGCTTCATATGGCCGCAGCGTTAACGTTGTGTGGCTGCATTCTGTTTGGGTTCTTTGATTTTTCGCCTCTGTTCGATCTTTGCCCCGCATGCCCCATAATTTCCATGCTGCTTCTGCCTTTTTCGTCCACTCTTTTCGGTCGCGTTTTTTGCAGCTGTTGCAACAAAAGTCCATTATCCTTTTTGGCGTTATCGGTAATCAATTTCAGTGGCCGAACACACACACACACACACACACACACTCACATACAGCAGAGAAGAAAAAAAAACTTTTAGCTACTTTTTTAGCTTTTTTTTGACAGCTTTTTCGACCGACGGCGCACAAAAGCGACGTCGACGAGAGGCAGCAGCAAATGGGGAATTGTTAGTTTTGAAATATGCACGAAGCGACGGCCCCTTCTAACAAGCCATGCCTTTCGCACACACATACACACATGTGTGTCTGTGTGTGTGCAGCTCAACAAAAGCTGTTGAAGTGTTGTTTGCTGTCCGTTGTTGTTGCTGTTGTTGTTGAGTTTGAGTTTTATAAGCGCATTTTGCAGCGCAATTTCAGTCGACAACAACAAATAATTCAATTTCAATGTGGCAGCAATATTGCTGCTGTTGCAGTTGCAGTTGCAGTTATTGTTGTTGCCACTCACTTACATAGTTGTCGAGTTGTTCGCAAAAAACTTTTCTTTCCTCTAGTTAATTTTTTTTCACTGCAATTGCCTTCAAATTGGCTGCGCGTCGAATTAGTTGTGAAATGTTGCGAGCCTTGTGCTAGTTTTCAATTGAAATGGGGCGATTGAGTTGCTAACACACACTCACACCCACACAAATCTAATTACGTGTAGTTATCTAAGTCAGACGTCGCAAAGTAGGCAACACACAAATTGCAGCGCGCTGCCCTTTTTTTTAATAATCCAGCGCCTTTTTTCAGCTCCATAACCTTTCACAAGTGCACTAAACAAGCCAGGAAGAGTAGTGGTGTGCTGTGTGTGGGTTGTGCGCAGCTGGCAGATACGCTGCAGGTTTCAATCTCACGTTGAGCAAAGAAATTGGAGTAAACTAAGTGAGACTTGAGCTATTTTGTTAAATATTATTTTATTTGGAGTTATATCGATGATATTATGAAATAGTAAATTTTCAAGAATCAAGTTCGATTTTGGTTGAAGGATTTACCACTTGTATCTAAAGCGAAATTTATATTAAATATTTTGATTGTCAGGCATTAGATGATTTATGATCAAATGACAAATCTTTTTGGCTATTGCAAGTTTTAAACAGTTATAGCTATCGAAAATAGTAAGACTATTGTGTGGGTACCTTTTACTATTCTTTAAGTTTGTTTTTTTTTCGTATATATCGAAAGAAAGTTCAAATTATTTTTCTTTGATTGTAAAAAATGTAGGAATTATGCTTAGGATATGCGTCTGAATATGGATATTTTTCGATAACAAATGAATATAGAAGACATTGAGTAATATTATGAAAAGAAAGTTTTATAAGAGTTAAAGTCTTTAGATACTAAAGACAGACGAGTGCAGGTAGGCCCACTGTATGCCTGCAAGATCAAGTCAAGCTAGCCCTACTCAAGAGTCAATCTATAGCTCTGTAATATATGTATAACATATGTTATATATATTTTACATAATATAGTCTCCCCTCTCTCTCACTTTTCCATCCACTAATTACATACTCTAACACGAAATCAAAACATCCCTTTTCAGAAATGTTTCAATGATTGCATAAAAAGCAACCTGAAATTGTTGCTTACATTGGCAGCGCAATTTTCAGTTTGTTTGGCTTTCGGCCTCGGCTCTCACTTTTCAATTAATTCGAGCGGCCTTTGTATCAAGCCAAACCGCAAACTGGCCTCAAAATTTGGGTTTTTGGCAGCAGCTAAGCAGCTGCTGCTGCCGGTGCTGCCGCTGCTTGCTTTTTCTATACGGTTAGTGTATGTGTGAATGCGGTGTTTATTTGGCTTACCCTCACTTTTGAATGCGGTTTTCGTTATTTCAATGTGGGTCACAGGCAGCAGCAAAGGCAGCGACTGTTGCCCAACTCGCTGACAGCTGACCAAATCACGTGACTATTTCGGAAAAACAATTGTGGACCAAGCAAACGAATGTGGGCCAAGCAACGACGAGTGTGTCGATTAGCCAAATTGAAAACGACAGTGCGCTGCAAAATAATAAAAAGCGGAAAATTGCGAACAACAGTGGCTTATGAAACTAAGGCTAATGCTAAAGCTAAAGCTGAAGCTGAATCTGAAGATGCTGCCAGTCCAGCGATAGGGAATTTGGGTCAAACAGGCGCAGCACTTAGCAGCAGTTGGTAGTATTATGGAGAATAATATGTGTATGTGAGAAAGTTAGCAGTGCCTGACTGCGAGATACCCTGCAGAATTAATGGCAGTCTTTATAAATCGAAGTGAGAGTGGAATAGATTAGAGAATTTATATAGCTATAAAATATCTAAATAAATTTATTTAAATGAAAACCTAAAACTTAACGCCCATAAAATTAAGCATCACAATCTGCAATTGCTATAAAATGAACCATAAGTCACCTGACAATAACTTCCTAAATCTTTCAGCTCAGCTCGTTGCTGAAGGTGTCTGAAGAGATAAAGAAACTTAGCCAATAGCTTTATTGCTTATAAAGCATATACAATGTCAAACCTCTTTCTAAAATAATCAATCATCCGCAGGGTATACAAAGTGAGAGCCAAAAAAATTTGCAATTTCAACTAGGCGTATGAGTAATTTTTGCGCTAAGCGGCTTATGCGCTATGCGAGCATTGAGAATCCGATATGCGATTTATATTTGGTTAACTGCACATCCAATAAACTGTGAGCACGACAAGTGGTGCGGGCGGTGGCTCAGTGGAGCACCCACTGACTGGCAATATGTAAATATTGACTCGGTAAAATCGAAATCGTCAAAAATCGTTCATAAAAGTCCAATGGAAAACGTTCAGAGCTGCAAATATTTGGACCAACTAACAGACAACATGACAGCAGAGAAGAGAGTGAGGGGGAGGGGCAGAGGCAGTGGCAGAGAGGGGCGACGGGGCACGTTGGCTGTGGGCAGCGACAGTTTGCTTTCTGTCCGTTTGAAAATCACAGCGCATAAATAATGAAAGTCCATTTAATTTTCAACAGCTGACGGCTTGTACGAGCAAGCAGGGCGCCTGGGGGCGTGGCGCTCGATGAGCTGACAAATTTTCGTCGTTTCAAATTCTTTGGGGAAGAAAACAACTTTTTGACTGATTCGCCTAACTCTGTTAACAGAATGTGCTTTAATGCGTTCGTTTAGCTTTGCGTTTGCTATTTTGCATTTTCCACATGCTTTGCAATTTTCATTAGCGAACTAACCTGTTTGTTGGTCTTTGATGCTATTATATTTAACTGTTTGCTTCAATTTATACTCCCTCTAAACTTCTGAAATTCCAGAGTTCTAGAGGGAATATCGTAAAATTTCAGTGCGTTCATCGACCCTAAAAGTAAACTATTCATTGAGACAAATCAAATGGGGAAATATTAAATTTGGAGCACATTAACTGTGTGCGAGTATTAAGCAGCAGCTTAATTAATTTATATAAATTTGAAAATCAAGAAGTCAATTATACAGATGAAATACTGAACAACGTTGCTTAAATATTTTTATAGAGTATTGCTTAGTCTTGTCTCCGTCAATTCATCTTTCTAATTGGATTTTATTGCTATCAAATATATTTTCTAGTTTTGTCTCTGACCTCCCACGGTCTTTGTGATTCAATATCCTGGGCTATTATTTCGGTCCATAAAAGCGAAATATGTCATTTAATTAAAGCGCGCTCTTAATATAAATAAGGCGACTATCTAAAACGCCGTCATAATTGGCCATAAAACTTGACCAACAAACCGCAACTTTTGCCTGATTAATTTCGAATGCGAAAAACGCCGGCAGCTGCAGCCGGAGCTACGAAACTTTTGCGTGGCGGACCAAGTTGACATTCATTAGAGTAAAACTTGTCGAAGAGGAAGAGGAGCAACAGCAAAACGGGTATATTGCAACAGTTGAGACAAAAGCTGGCCAGGCGCAGCATCCTGTTGCAGCCAGTGCTGCATGTCCTGCTGCATCCGTTTTTTTTTCTCTCTCTCTCCCATCACTGACAATAGCAACAGGCGCTGAATTAGCAGCAAAGCCAGAGCTAGTAACACAGCGGAAGCTATACACAGCCTGAAGCAGCTACTCCTCTGCCGTCTCTCGCTCAATTTCTTTCCAGTTTGTGCAGCTGCTGCTGCTGCTGCTTGTTGATCCTGTGTCCACTGCTTGGAACGTTAGCCTCATCAAAAACTCTTTGAAATGAGTTTTTATTAGTTCTTTTTTCCACGCTGTCACTTGCACTATTCTTGTTGTTGTTGTTGTTGCCTTCTGTGTGTGTGTTTGAGTGTTAATTAAATTTCAAATGCACAAAAGCTGCAATGACACAAGCTTCAGCCCGTACAGCCAACAATAAGTGTTTCTTACTCTATATATATAGTTTTTTTTTCTAATTTCATTTCCATTTTCATGTTTCACTTTAATTGCATCTAAATGCCAAACATGTGTGTGTGTGTGTGTAAATGAAAATGTTTTAAGGCTTTCAGAACGCCGAAAAGGAAGAAAATGTTGTGGGTTGAGCGCCAAGTTTTATTTTTTTGGCTGTTTGCTCAGCTTTTGCTTTGTTGTGCTTTTAATTAAGTTTTTAAACTGGCGCCAAAAGTGCACGAAGAAGATAGAAATAGAAAGAGAGAGAGAGAGGGAGGGGAGAAGTTGAGATAGATGTGAATAGCAGGAATTCTACACTCGAGCAAGAATTTTTAGCCGGACTCCAAACGGACTTATAATTTACATGGAGGCAGCTTTCGGTTTCGCCTGGCTGCCATTACGGCTCCTGCTGCTGCTGCTGCTACTGCTGCTGACGGCTAAATTGATTAATGTGCCTTCTAAATGGCGCCAGGCGGTCCAGCCTAAAAAGCCAACAGAAAGAGCTAAAGAGAGAGAGACCCAAGAGGTTTTGTGCCCACAAAACTTTGCTGCAACAGTTCGCAAATTGTTGCGCCAAAGTGTCGAGTGCAAATGTCTCTTAAATGTAACGCATATGCGGGACATTTGCACACAGAGAGAGAAAGAGAGAGAGAGCTGGGTTGAGCCATTAGCCTGGTGATATCCTTGATATCCTGCCTTTGTTAATAGGCTACACAATAATTAACAGCTTTTCGTGTGGCCCGCATTGCAACACAAATTTTCGTTGGCTAAAATGATTTGTAAAGCTCATAAATTTTGTCTCGTCGCCTCGTTGAAAATTCATTATGCGAAAACTGAGTTGGGTTAATGTCTTCAAGGAGAGAGCTTAGAGAGTTGGGGCTGTGAGAAGCACAAAGCATAGCACAAAACATGGAGAACTGTGTGAAGTTGACTAGAAAATGCTCTTAAGATGTGGAGCTGGGCTTCAGCTGAAGCCATATAAGCTCAGGCTGGCGATTAATTTATATAACATAAAGATAGACGAAAGCAGAGAAGAGCAAGACATGGCCTGAGCTTGATTATAGTGTTGGCAAATGGGTTCAAGCAGGTTAAAGACTATGCTTGAAGTCTTATTTCAGCTTTGAGTTAAATTGACAAAAATCTCACTTAAAATATTATACACATTTCAGGTATGTTCTGCTTCTTCAATAAGATTGTCTTTAGAATAAAGCTTAGCAAAGTAGAAATTAGTAAAACTGCTTGTCAAAATCTATCAGAATCGAAGTATTGATTCCAGATTCACCAATAAATATATTTAATATTTTTATAAATAATTGTAGAAACTTAAAATTTAATTTGCTGCAGGATATATTCATTTATTACTGCTATAATAATTCTTTACAATCCTTTCAAAATTTGGGCATAGAAATAACATTCAATTTGACAGTTGCTGTCTAACTTAATCAGCTTGGTAGCATACCCTATGGGCAAAACCTCTAGAGCATTAAGTTTCAGTCTTGAAGCTTATCCAAAAATATTTGAAAAGTCCTCAAAACAAACAATGAAGCAACAAATTGGCAACTCTCAACCCGTTGACAGGCTTATCTGCGTTCTCGCTCGCTCTCTTCCTCTCTTGACTCTCTCTCTCTCCCCTGTCTCTCTGGCTCTCTCGTTCTGCCTTGCTTGCCATTTCGTTCTGCTGGCAACCATAATTCATGCCAAGTGTTTGTGTATGCCAGAGCAACAATAACAAGGGCTCGGGGCCAATGTCAGCTTAATAATATAATAGAAAGCAGGCACGCCCACTTTGTTGCCGCCCCGACCCTAGCAAGTGCCATTTATGCGGTTGAAATGGCTGGCAATAAATGTAAATTGTCGTAACGCGCTTTTACGTCTTTTACGTAGCAACGTATACGCAATTTTTCTAACGACAAAGCGCAAAATTTTTGCAATTTGCAATTTGTGCTTTAAAAGTAGGAAGCAAGGGGCGTGGCATGGAGCGGAGGTAGGTGGGATCAGCGTGACATTTGTTTGGTTTTCATTTCGAGAGCAGCGCATCAAAGGCTGCCATGGCAAATCAGCAGCAGCAGCAGCCCCACAGAAAGCTCAATGAAGAGATGCACAAAAAAAGAAAACAAAAAAATGTAAAAAGGAAAATTCCTTCAGTAAAGCAAAGGAAGGAAGGAAAGCGCAGAGACCAAACAGTTGCAGCTGCAACTGTTGGTATAGCAATAGCAAAAATTGAAATATGCCACGAATTGCAGCAAACCCAACGCACCAGGAAGGACGACCTCTGCCTGCTAGTTGGCAAACCTTACCCTATGCAAATAAACCAATGCCCGACGCCACCCACTCCTCGCCAACATAGACACACGACGTGAAACTATTTAATAAACATGAAGAGCCCGGGAGTCAGCTGAGGGCGCTCCCCAAACGGGGATGCGGAAGCGAATGAGCCAGCTACAAATCGAGGCAACTTTGATGTTTCGCTCGAGTGCATTTAATAAGTCCAGCCAAGGGAGACAGAGAGGGCCCAGCTAAATGCTTGACAAGCAGTCAGCCATCTGTTAATGTGTTATGGAGCAAAAAGGTGCAACTGCCGGGGTCAGCAGCTCCGCTCAGTTGTGCTGCCAAGAGTTCAACTTATTAGACAAAACGACGCTAAGGAAAATTTATTTGTGGCCCTAAAATACTAAATGTGTGATTCGAGTGCATGGAATATGAGCTGGCAAAATAATGAATATAATAAAATGAGGCAATATAATGGAACTGTATGAGATTTTGTGCGAACTGAAGGGGACATAGAAAATGGAAGCTTTAATCAAGGAATTTCCTAACGAGAATTGACCTTTAAGATGTGCAATTATTTTGATCCTTCTTTATGTGTATATTAATGCCGTAATGAGGCAAGTGTCATTCAGATCATTCAGATCTTTCGTCTCTTCCATAACTCTTTTAATTCAATAAAACTCGGCTCATTTTACATCTTTAAAATTCATTATTTTTCTATTTGTTTTCTACCCACTTGTTACATTGTTCACGCACACAAATTAAAAAACAAATTCGAAATTTTGATGTTTTGCTCCCTTACATACATACACACATTAATTCATTTCAACATTCAAACAATGACCCACAGATTAAGAGACCTATGAGGTAGGCAGAGATTGCATGCATCGTTCGCTAGCTTTATCAGCAACGTCGCTTGCGCCTGGGGCGCGACTTTCGGCAACGCGATTTTGCCTTGCGACGTCGCTTGCATCCCCGCTTTTTGCGCTTCTTGCAAGGCTTGCAACATGGTTTCGGCTTGGAACATTTCCGCTTGCGACGTTTCCTGCCGCAACTGTCCCTGAAGTAGTCCTCCAACAACTGCGTATCGGCGCACTCTTGGCAACAAACAGTTTTGCCATTATTACGATTTTCATCGAAAGTATAAAGTAGCATCGGACGCTATGGTTGTATGCAATAGGGTTATTTTAATTATGCGGCGTATACGTAATGCGTTCCCTTAAAAACGCTAGCTGAAACCAAGCTGGCCCATTACAGACTGCAGTGGGAATACCCTAGCAAATGATCTGCCACCGTCTAGCTTAACTCACCGGACTGAAATCAGAGCCATCAATTTGAGCCAGGGTAGCAGCAGCTTGCATTTGATTGCACTGATCCTGAAGCACCTCACGCGGTCGATCCAAACATTCCCCAGAAAACTTTCTGTCCATTTTTCGGAGTTATTCGCCTTTTTTATTTTAGTGGCATCAACATAAAAATAACTAAAGATTTGAAAAAAAAAAAAAACAAAAAAATTTTGTGTTAAAGTATATAAAAATTAGAAAAATTAAAATACAGTCGTAATGTTTCGTTGTCTGGAAGTCTCAAAAGCAACTGCCAAAATTTCGTATGGCCCGAAAGCAGGTTCAAACTTTGGCGGCCTACTGAGTGTAGCACTAAAAAAGGGTTTACAATTCCTATATATATATATATACAGATACCCAGATACAAAAAGCTTTCAACATTTTAGAGCTAAATTAGCTAAAACAGTGATCTTATCGACTTTAAAATACCCTATAATATTTTTTTAGAATTCTCTGAGTCTCTTAAAGTCATGAGTTGAACATAATATAATATAGTTCACCTTCTTAACTCACCTCGTAAAATTAAAATGAATCAAAGACACACTTTTATATTAAAGTCTTGCCTCAGATACCCTGTAAACAGCTTATACGGCTGCCTAAGTCTATTGTCAGTCGTTCTTTATAAAGTTTCTTAATATTAAGTTGGTAAATCTTAAGTCAAGTGATGTAGTCGACCTTGAGAGACCCTGTAAAATGTGTGCACGATTGCCTCAGGCTTAGATTGAATTTCTGCTATATATATTATAGTTCTCAATTTAACCTAATATATTATTATCTGCCAAAGTTAGGCTTAACTATTCCATTCCATTCAATCAATTTCTCCTCGACAAATTGGGAGCTATTTAAGAAGTTTTTATGTGCACAGCTTCACTTTCAGCTGCGAAATTGTCATAAATCGTTACATAATTTATTAGCTCAGTGTGAATTTGCGGCACCTTTTTGCTTTGTGAGCGAGTTTATTTGGACATTTGAGGAAATAGGAAAATACGAGGCAATGCGGCAAGTCTTTGTTAAGGTTGGTAAACAAAAAGCACAGCCTGAGCAGTCGGTTGTTCTGTGTGGATGCTGAGAATTGGCTAAGCGCCAGCTGCTTGTAGCAAATGAAAGGCAAGGGCGACAGCGGGGGCGGGGGGCCAGGGTATATATCTAGGGTGGGGTCGGGTGGCTTGGGCAGGCAGTCAACAATAAGTAAAAACCAAAAACTATTTGCACTCAGCGGCAGCAAATGGAGTCGAGGCTGTGTGGCACAAGCAGGCCATCGATTTCACCAGGTTGTTGTTGTACTAGCTGATGTTGCCTTGTGCCAGTTAACAACATTTGTTGTTGTTGTTATTGTTGTAGCTGTGCAAATAGTAGAACGCCATAGCATCATATTTACAAGTTGTGAATTGTTGTAATCCGCTTCAACGATTCAGCCCAATGAGGGCTGCCAATCTTTGCCAATCTCTTGGCCCGTTTTTCATTACCAATAGCAACCAACCAAGCGATGTCCCTTCCTCCTGCTTGCTGTGGTAACACACTCCTTCAACAGTCAAACATCAATCAGTCTGTATTATGCAAATATTGTGCATGAATGTTGCAACAAAAGCGCAAGCGAATGCCTAATATACAGATAAAAGAGAAATAGAGCAAGAGAATGTAAAGAGTGTTGCAGCAGCAGACGTTGAAATGACGTTACACTGAGAGAAAATAGCTGATCAAATTGAAGTTAAATATTGTAGATATGTATGCTGACTGCTAGAAAGGCTCTGGCTGAAGTGTTTCAGTTACGTTTTATGCCCGTTCACAAAGTGAGAAGAGTTTCTTGGTTTTTTGCTAAATCAGATATGCAGAGTAATAATAATTTGTTACAGTGTACGGTCGCTGCCAATAACTTGAGTTGCTTTGGCAGCCACTCGCCGCATCCTTCGCTGGTATTAAATGATAACGAGTTTTGGCTTTCGTCGCCTGCGCCAAAGGAAATGCAACTAAAGCCAACTTGTTCTTTATTTATGCGTATTGTTCAAGTGGAGGTGGCAGCTGTTGCAATGTCTCAACCTTAAAGCTGCTGGCAACAAATGTCGAATTGCAATTTGAATTTTGGCTTGGCTAGCAGAAGTTCTTGAGAGAAATTTCGTTACGGATTTTCAACTTTGAGCTGGCACTAAAGAAAGCCAAATCAACAAACTTTGCAACTGGTAGGAGGTGTTCGTGCCGTTGCTGTTGCAGTTTGTTTAGCTTGCAACACTTTTGTTAACGAAAACTTCTGCTGCAACAACTTATCGGCGCTTGCTTTATTATGGAACCCGCTGGGGAAAACTCTAATTTTGTTGAACGTATCGAGTGAGAGATTTGTTATATATTCGAGGTATTAAGTTGGCTTCTAGCTGGCTGGCTTGCCGTTGTCGCTAAGACAACCAAATGCTTGCAACAACTTAACAACTGTTAATTGCAAAACAATTTGCAATGCATTAAAAGTTGAACTTTTCGGTTAATAACTGAATAATATGCCGGCTCAGTGGCGCGTCGGGCTTTTAAATGCGTGCCAAAAACGAAACTTTGTGCCAGGCCAAAAAACTTGGGCAAAGCAACAAAAACAAAAAGAAGAATGTGCCACATGCTGTGCATGTTGCAAGTTGTTTGGCTTGCCAATGAACACTTTAATTAGTTTGCCGCGTTGTTGCCAGACATTTGCTGTTGTTGCTCACTAGGTAATCAAATATGTGCAAACAACAGTCCAACACAGATGTGCGTGTGTGTGTTGTGTGTGCGTTTGACTGGGGCATGCAAACAAGACGCAGGCATGCGTAATTAAATTTACATGAATTGATATTGAATACAGCAAGCAGACATGAGACGTACACAACATTTACACCCACACACGCCAGTCTCTACACCCTCCCTCTCACACACACATTCCCGCGCATGTCTCGCATGCAATTATCATTGCCTACTTTCAAGCGCGAATTTCTGTTGCCTACTTTTGTGCGCTGCCTTAGCAGCATGTCGCCAAATGTCTTTGCCTTGTAGTTCAGTCAGCTGCAAATTTGACAGCAAACAAGTGCGGATGCTATTAAACGAGTATGCGCGACTGCTCGATATCCTGTTACGTCTGTCGTCTAGCTGCGTGTCTCTTAATGAGTGCAGAGTAGCGTAAAAACAAAGCAAATTCAGCATTTATGACTGCTGAACACATGTGACTCACATACACACACACACACACACACACTTTGACTCATTCACTCTCTCTCTCTCTCTCTCTCGCCTGACTCAACAAAAGTTCATTTGAGCATGGCAAAAACTTTTGTTGGCATTGTCTCCGTTTCGTTCTGTTTTGGGCCCATGCAGCAATTGGCTTTTCCACATGGGATTTCCCTCTTTGCGAAATGAATGTCTAATTTTCACAGTTCGCGCTTTGCCAGTTCATAATAATTAAAATTACGCGCCGTCTACAATTTATTTGACATTTTTTGTTTTTATTGTCAATGTGATTGTTGTCATTATTATTGTTGTTTTCAGTCTTGTTATTATGCATTATTTATCGCAGTTGTTGTTGTCGCTTGGCGAAAAGTTTGTCCTTGTAACTTGACTCTGACTTTGGCAGTCAACTTGTTTGGCATTCATCAGGCTTACTTCTATATTTGGCCTGACATCTACATAGCGACCTCTCGCCCTCTCTTTCGCTCTCTCTCGCTCTGCTGCTTTCGCTGTTTCTGTCATATTTGGCTGGTTGATAATTGCGCTGATGGCCAGCGGTCTTGTTGTTGGCCATAATGAGCCAAAACGTTTGACCGAGCATGAATTATTGCAGAGCAGTGCAGTTGATAATTATTTTTAAGTGCATAAATGCCATAAGGCACGACAGACAGGGAGAAAGGCGGAGTAAGACAGAGACAGAAAGAGAGAGATAGACAAATAGAGCCAGTAAGTGAGTGAGAGAATGTGAAAGAAGGTAAAAGAGGAAAAGAGACAGTAAGATATATAGAGAGAGAGTGGGGAAAAGAAAGAGAGAGCTTTAGATCGAGATGGAGATAGATTGAGAGAAAAAAATTAAAATTTATATATATTTATATATATATATATAAGAAATAAGGTTAAGGAGAGTGTCTGAGAAAGTCATAGGAAAATAGTTAAAGAGAGATAAAGAGTGAATGAGATAGTAAGAATGAGAGAGGGAGCGAAAACGAGAGACAGATAGATTGATGAAATGGATGAGCGTAATAAGAGAATTTTATAATCAGACATATAATATGTAAGTAAAGAAAGAGGCATAGGAAGACAAAGTAAAAGAAAGAGAGAGAGAAAGAGTGAGGCATTTATTTATGTAGAAAGAAAGAGCAGAGAAAGACAGCGCGTGTTAAGTTTTGATTAAAAAAGTTGAATGTCATATAAGAAACAAAAAAGTTTAAGTTAAAAGTTAAGTTAACAAAGCGCAGTTCAAATAGCTGCCGAACTAGCAAATATCCTGTGAAACAAATTGCAGAAAATTAGTTATTCAACAGTTTACGTTATATGTGAACTATAAACTGATTAAGAATTGAGCATATATTTCTATAAATGCTTGAAAATAGGTAATCAGTAAGATTTTGCTTAGGCATCAAGACTAAGTACTATATATCTCATATATAATTAAATATATATTTATATATATATATATGCATTGTTGTCCACACTTACACTCCCTTTTCTCACTTTTTACAGGGTATCTCTGTCGCTAACATGCTGTCAGCACTTTGTAACTGTTTGTTGTTATTGTTGTGGCACTTCTCGTAACAATGTCAACACTTTATGCTTTTATCTGTTTGCACAAAGGCTGGCGGAATACCCTGCATGTGCCCACTCTCTCTCACTCCCACTCTCGCTCACTGTCTCTCTTTACAATCACTTTCTCCCTCTCCCCCGCACCACACTCAATGTAGCTGCATGTAAACACAATGCGATTAATTTGTTTTCATTAACGCGTACGCCTTTGCCTGTTGCCTTGCCGCGCCTACGCTAACGCCTTCCATTTTTTTGTTTCACGCTGCGTATACTTAACTTTTAATATAAAGTTCAGCTGTAGCTGGCTTCACAATATATATATATAGCTGAGTTGGCCTTCAGTTGTTGTTTCTTTTTTGTAATTGGCTGGCTTAACCTCCGACTGCCTGGGCCTGATACTCATCCCGCCGTAGTTCAAAGGTTAGGCAAGGCCAAGGCCACATTGATGAGAGGCGAGACACAAATCTCGATAGGCTTTGAACCTTCGGCAGCGAGTGGGCACCGAGTGGAATACTTTGAACTTTAGTAGCTGTTCAGCATGCATGTAAAACACAACTCGTGGGAGTTGCGGGGCGTTGGGGTCCGAGTTCAACTGCAACTGGCCTCCAACTGCAGAGCTCTGAGAGAGTTAACTTTTTCGCTTTGGGTCCAGTGCACTAAAAAGTTACCCAAAAGCATTTTCTTGTCGTCATCAAAGTTTTGCGTGTGTGCGTGTGCAAAGCCATGGACCAGCCTTAGCCTTGGCCCAAAGCACCGCACTCTGTTAGCACGCTGTTAATGCGCTGTTAACGATCTGTTATTGAACCACGTGCCACCAGCAGCTCGTCGCGGAGTTTGCGCTGTTGCGCGAGCTGCAACTGTTCCCACTATCTGTTGAGGTCGTGCTGCGTATGATTGATAAACCAAAATAAATATTTTGCCAGACTCGCACTGCATAGGCGGGCAACAACAACAACAACAACAACAACAACAACAACAGCAGCAGAAGCAGCAGCAGCTGTGCAAATGTTTTCGCATTTGGACTTCGATTTGGTTTGCTTAGTTATATTCATTTTTATTTTTAGACATTGCCTGATGGGGGCGTGCAGTACAGTGGGCGTGGCAGCAGTGCGAATAACATCTGTGTTACACACACACGCACAGGCACACACAGTCAAGCGCTGACCTTGAGCTTTGCTGTGAACTGTTAAAGATGAGCCGCAGCTTTTGCAACTGTGTGTGTGTGCTTAGGTGTTTGTGTGTGTGTTTAGGTGTGTGTGTACGTTGTGGCTGTGTTGTTTATGCCATGTTGAATTCAGCTTATTTTGCTCTTCCATTTAAGGTATTAAAAAGCCTTTGCCATGCTTAAAGAGCACGAATCTTCTTGAATGAAATGCGTTGCGGCTTTGAAGAGCCTTTCATTAGGTAGATTAACCTTGAAACTAATTAAAATACTGCTCTCATTGGAATGCTGAAGATGATAAATGAAAATAATATTAGATTAAATAATGCAAATAGTTCCAATTGCAACTTGTTCAGGCTTATCCTATCTTTTGTTACACAATCTGTCAGTCATTGACCTAACACTTTATGAATATATTTTCCCAAAATAGATAAATATTGTGTCTCAGACTATTTGCTATATTTATTTTAGCATTTATATCTAAAGCTTTTTTTGATTACCTTCCTTTCAGGAGTCTCGTTAGCCCTTTCCATTAGCTTAGCTCTTATACCTTTCCTTCCTCTAAGCCACTATTTCTACTCTTTGCTAAGAGTGAACGAAATAAGTTATATTTGGGATCTGATGAGCTTAAGGTGCAGTCTTATAAGTTCTCAAAGGTAAAGCAGCAAGAAGACTTTGGAGAGTGAAGAATTTGCTTCGCTTGGCCGAAAGCGTTCAGCCTGTTACCTTTTGTCTTCCGGTTTACTTGTAGCCCTTTGTCTTGGTTGTTAGCTTTTATTTTTTCTCGTTTTGCAGGCTTCTTTCTCAATCTTCGCCAACTCAAATTAGCCTCTTCACTTAGCTACTTCTAGATCAAGCCTAGCTTTATTCTTGACTTTCAGTTCATACTCAGAATAAGTATTTTAGTTCTAGCTACCTTTTCTAATAACTTATTTCGTTAAGCCACCTTTTCTCCTGTTACTTCTTCAAATCTCAGCTATTTCCTAGCTTTCTTTGATCGCTTTCTATTTCCCAGCTATTCCACGTATCCCTTTTTCTTACTCTTTCCCCTGGCTACTCTAACTTTCTCTTTGCTTTAAGCACATTCTTTCATGCTGTTACTTGTTGTGTTGCATCTCTATTTGTGGCCTTTGGCGCTAGTTTTTGCCGCTTTTGCCCAGCTTTGCCTGGCTGCCTAATCCTCTTCAGGCAGCAGTCAGTCAGCTGTCAATTAAATTTACACAGCTCCGCAGCACACACGCAGGATACACAGGACATTGAGCGCTGCTCAGTTGCTCAGTTGCCGGCTGTGGTTGCATTCATTGAATTGCAATTAAATTGTTTGGGCCAGCCCCTAGCCTACGTGGCCGTCCCTTACTCTCTGTTGGCCATTGTTTCGTGTTGGATTTGCAGCTGTCAAAGTGACAAACATCGCCGGCTGTGCCTGCCCCCTGCCCCAGCCTCCGCCCTTTGCCCTCGCAGACAGTTGCACACTTATTATGCCATTTGTGCAGTCAGCTTTTGCTTGCTCTTCACATACAACTCTCTCCTGCTCTCCCTCGCAGCTGCCTCAAAACCTTGTCATATGTCAGGTGGCGCTTGTGTGCTGAGAAGTTGCAAGGAGCACGACTCAAATGTTGCCTTTGCCACATATACATAAATTGCTTTTGACATGCTCCGTTGGCTTTTATGGCGAGCTTTGTCTTGGGCTGGCATTCAACACATTGTGTGTCCTCCTTCTGCTGTCTAATTACCGTGGGGTGTGGGGTGTGGGGCGTGTGAGGCATGCCACATTTGACAAGCAAACTCCTCCACAAGATGCTAACTTTGACCCTGGCTGACTGCCATTCCACTTGCCAGCGCACACAAATAGAAACGTTCAAATGTTCAAATGTTGAAATGTTGCAAACATTTAACGAAGCAAGAGAGAGTTTTCAACACCTCGAGCTGCTCTGCCACCTGGCCCTTCGTCTGCCCTCGCTTACGCTCCATAAACAACGTTTTGCGCTGCGTTCAGGTTAAATGCGCGCGAATTGTTTTTGGCCAGCAAAAACTTTGCCATTTAACTTTTGTGTAACTAACTCGAGAAGACTGCCAAATATTTAAAAGCAAATAAAGTTGCAATGCTCTGCAGTCGCAAAGGGGCGCAAGGGGTATATTAGCTTGGAATATGATATGTCTTACATTTAAGTTTCTTCATCTCAACGCTTTCTGTTTTGAACAATCTTCAAAGTAAAGTTAGTTAACGTATCTGGGTATATATTGATATTTATGTTACAGTTTAAGAGTCATTGGCTTGACATTACAGTTTAAGAGTAGCAGTAGCCGCTGAGCCAATTGATGAGCTTTAGCAAAGAACCGAGAGTTTTAGAGCAATTGCCTTGGCCTGACAGTTTGGCAGTCACTGCAGCTTTGTTTGAGCTGTGCTTTTACAGAGTATTGCAAAGGTCGTTAGGAGACTAGCTAGATAGTTCTTTGTTGCTTACTGCACCTTCCCCCCCCCCCTGTCTCTCTCTCTCTGTCACTCTTTCTATCTCACTTTTATATTTCAATATTCTTTTTTGCTGATGCAGCCACCTTTAAAGTTGAGCATTCAGCAGTAATGAGAGTAAACGTGTATGGCTGTTATACAATGCTAGGAAAGGACATGGACATGAACATGGACAGGACCTGCAACTGGAGCTGTAGCTGTAGCTGTAGCTGAAGCTGGCTGTCGCCTGTCAACTGGTTTCCATCCCTAAACGCAACTAACGAGCACATTTTTGCCAGCTTAGAGCAGTCGCTCTCTCCCTGCCTCACTCGCTCTGTGGCCCTTTGGAAATTAGCAACATTTTATGCTAACCTTTTTATGCAAATTACCAATGCCTCGCTCTCGCTGTCCCTGCCTCCCTCTCCCCCTCTCTTCGGCCATGTTGTGCTGCGACACATTTGCGGTAAGCTGTGAGCAAACACTTGAATGCTCTGGCATAAGCAGAACCTGCACACATCTCTACAACTAGGTTTCAGGCTGAGAAAAGGCATGTGGCATGTGGCATGTGGCAACACTTTGTCTCCTTACTAATCAGTCTATTTGTTTAGGAGCCCCATACAAATGAGGCTCTCTTGCACATGGGTCAAACATTTAATTAAAGCGCGCACAAAAGCTCATTTTTTATAATTAATTTTCCATAAAAGCGGAAAAGCTGCCACGTTTCTCTAAGCAGAGAACTTAAACCTTCTTCAGATAGATTTCATGCCATTACATAAGAGGCTTTCATTTGTTTTTGTATATATAAATATATATGTTTATATGTGTGTGTGTGTGTGTGTGAGTGTGTGTGTGTGTGTGCCTCTCTCTGTTTTGATCTTTCGCACATTTCATTCATTTCATGCACATTTGATTTGCACACAAATAAATTTTCATTTTAAAGCACTTTTATTATGGTTTATTTTGCGTTTTGGCAATGCTATAA
Organism: Drosophila eohydei; assembly: GCA_035045825.1. Classification (NCBI taxonomy): domain Eukaryota; kingdom Metazoa; phylum Arthropoda; class Insecta; order Diptera; family Drosophilidae; genus Drosophila; species Drosophila eohydei. The sequence continues at coordinate 1,963,127 of JAWNOT010000070.1, read as the reverse complement.
GGGGAGTGATGCGGCGCAGCAATACCCTGTAGCAGGAAGTTATTGGGGCGTATGATGGCATGAGATGTGTTTTCCTATGATTAGCATATGAATGAAGCGAGCGCAACAAACAACAAAGTTAGCATTTAAAAAGATACAAGTGTTTGACTTTAAGATACCCTGTAAACTGTATCGACTCGAGTTTATGTTGCTGCCCACTCCGTGTGTTGTTAGAAACTCTCAGTTAGGGCATTTGCTAGTCAAGCACTCCCCGCTTAAGCCCTCTCACTTGTTTTTTCTTTAGCCTTTGGGTAAATATAGAAATTTGCATGGAGCCAAATGCCAAAAACGAGCTGCCAGCAAACTTTGCCCAGCAGCAGCTCGGCTGACCAACAATTTATTACAATTACGTCAAAATTCATTTGAAAACGCGGTCTGCAACCAGAGAGAAAGCGAGGCAGAATGGCAAAGAAGGCGTGGCAGCTGGTCATAAATTGGTTACTGCAATGCGGCTGATAAAGCGAGGGTCCAGCCCCGGAAAATGCGTGAAAAACAGAGCTAGAGATACGAAATGCAGCTGGAGACAAAGCGGGTGAAAACTTGCACAATTGAAGAGACCACAGATTGCTGGTCAGGCGGGAAGAGGCAGTGAGGCCAGGGCGGCAGTGAGGGCATGCTTTGTGGGTCAAATGCAAATGGGTCAACGAAGGCCTGGAAAAGAGAGCGGGGCGGAAGCCAGCGCAAAAACAGCATAAATCAAAGCGAAAGTTCAACGGCGGAAAGTGAAAATGATTTAAATTTGAGAATTAGAGAGAGAGAGAGAGGGGGAGAGGGAGAGGGAGAGGGAGAGGGAGAGAGAGAACGAAAGAGATTGTTAGGGAATAAGATAGAGAGAGAGGCATAGGGAGACAGAGAGAGAGAATAAAAGAGTGACAGAGACATATACAGCATAAAGAAGGGGAGAGAGAGAGAGAGAGACAGAATGAGTCAGAGAGCGAAAAAATTTAGACTAAGAGACTAAGAGAGAGGATGAGCATGAGAAAAAATAACAGCGAGCGACAGAGAGAGAATATGTGGGAACGTTAGAGAAAAATATAGAGAGAAGAAAAGTGAAAATAGAGAGAGAGAATGAAAGAGAGAGAGAGAGAGAAAGATATATAGAGAAAGCATGAAAATGAACAAATTTCAGAATAGAATAGAGAAATACATATATAGAATAAGAGCAACAGATACATATAGGGAATAAGATATATATTTATACATAACATTAAAGCATAAATTAAACCAAGTGACAGCCAGAGACATATAGAGAGCGATGACAGAACGATAGATATACACATCAACATATATAAATACGTACAGAGTTAGAGAGGGAGAGAGTTAAAGAGGGAGAGAATTAAAGAGGAAGCGAGCGGAAGTTGAAGTGCGGCAATAAACACTAGCAAATTGACGTGTTTATGTGACGCGCTCTCAAAGACGTGCCTAAGCCAATTCGATTATTTAGTGATTTTCATGTTGCCGACTGTGCTAAATAGGAAATTTAGAAGGCGACGGGAGACAGTAGTCGGTTGCTCGAGAGGGGGAGGGTTACCACAGCGTCCAGCCTGTTTATGTGCCACACACACACGCCAAAGCAGGCGCATAATAAAACAAGATTTATTTAGTTGCCCGGCATTAACTGTTGCCCTTTGTAAGCAGCTCAGCTGTATCACATGTGTGTGCGTGTGTGAACTCTAGACCCAGCCCAGGCCAGAGACCAGTCGCGTCCACACACACACACATAAAAACCGAGAATGAGTTTTCTTTTCATTAAAAGCGGATTTACGCACAGGAAGCGAAGTGTAAAGGAGAAAAGAGAGAGCGAGTGTTGAAAGGGGCAGTGAGAGATTGTAGCTGTGGCAGCTTATTGTACAATAAACACGCACACACACACACACACACACACACACAAATACACACAAATCTGCTTGCGCTGAGTCAGCTTGCAGAAATTTTCCTTGGGTTTTCTTTTCTTTATTTCCGTTTTTTTCTTTGCTCTACACACTTTTTGCACAACCAAACTTTGCCTTTCAATGGCGCTAACGAGTGTGTCACATGTGTGTGGCTGTGTGTGTGCGTGTGTGCGAGACAACTGGTCAATGTTGTCACAGACAAGGAATGTCAACAAAAGATAAGCCATTCATTTTATTCATTCATTTCTGTCTATCCCTGTCTACCCTCTCTCTCTCACACTCTCACTCTCTCTCCCCCCCTCTCTCTCTCTAGCTACATGCTATCCAGTTAACTATTCCGTAATTTAAGTCCTGTTTGCTGTCACTTGAGACGAAAATAATCGACTTTATCGCGCTGATGCCGTGAACTGTCCCTTAGCTACACACACGCACTCTCTCCCTCTCTCTCTCTCTCTCGCTCTCTCTTCCTCTTCGCTGTCAGTCCAAATCAAACAAAAATGGCTATCAAAGCGCGTCTCAAATTTCATTGGCAACAACAAAAGTTGTTGTCGTCTTTTGAGGGCAGCCAAGAAAATCCCGCATTCAATTTACGAGTGTGTGTGTGAGTATGTGTGTGTGTGTGTGATTATTTTCGTGCATGTGTGTGTTGGCTAAGTAGCTAATGCTTAAGCATGTGTGTGGGACAGGCAACAGCAAATAAATGGAAATACCTAGCGCTCTGCTAATTAGGCCACAAACTTGTTCTGCTTGTTATGCCACGCACTTAATTGTATAATTGAGGCGTATTAGTTTGTTTGAAAGGCAGAAAGGATTTCATGTGCTGTGATTGAAGCTATAATAACTATATTTGAATGGAGTATTAACCTAATTGATTGCTTAATTTGTTAGTGCCCGTAAAGCCGAATGGACTCAAACCTGAGCCCATTGAAAATAAACACAATATGAAATACTTACATTAGTTTCTTGAACATTTGTCCAACAGTCAGTCGAAAAGGCAAGGCAGACTGCATAAAATACACACACATATATATATATATATATATATATATATATATATACTGGCTCAGGATGCACAGCCAAGTCAATTCAGCCCAGCTCGTCTGACAATCTATAGGAGCTGTAGTATTTAAAGTTAGCTTCAAATCGATAACTTTGTCCGTTTCAAAGAATATAAATTAACAAAGTTATCGATCCAAATTTTGAAGTTCAGTTGTAGATATAGGAAATTTTTGTATGTAGCTCAGCTTTAATAGACGATGTGGATCATAGGTTAAACATTTCATTGAATTTCGTTAAGTAACACAAAAGTTATTTAAGAAACTTGAGCTTGGTCAGGGTATATACTAGTCAAACAGTCTCTCTCCATTTTCAAATCATATGGTTTGCTATTAAGATTCCACTATGAAATGAGCATGGTTTATAGATTAAGAAAGGCTTAGCTATTTTAGCTTGATGGATTCATTTTTAACTCAATCATAAAATGCACATTTCTTACTTAAATGCCAGAGTAAGCTGACTCTACCTCAACTCTTCACATTCCCTTGCTTTATAGACACAAGTTAGGGTATTTTTCAGTCGTTCACCTTTTATGTAAACACTTTTTGTAAGTCTTAGTTTAAGTTTTTGCTTGCTGCTGTTCAAGTTGAAAGTGGAAAGCCAAGAAGCTGTTGCTATCAGTGCTCATGTTGCCCCTCCTCAGCTCCACATGGGATACTCATGTCTGTTTGTTGTTGTGGCCAACGGCAATGGCGGCAAATGCATTTTTCAACAGTTGCTGACCAACGGCTAACAAAGCCCGACAACAAACCAAGACACGCCTGCAGCAAACAGAGAGAAGATAACTCGCAGGCTCTCTCAATATCTAAGCACACATATATAACGATATATATATATATATATATAATATATAGTGCAGCGTGTATCCATGTGTGTGTGTGCCCCCTAGAGCTTCAGACACTTTGAAGTGCTGTTTGAGTTGCGAATAAATGTAATTTACAAGCTACAAGCGACGCGCCGCCTCATGAATTTTAAACAGCTGCCACACAGACACACTCTGAAAAAGTGGGCGTGGCCATTGTGCATTACTTTGTGTGATAAATGCAACACTTAATTGTAATTGTGTTAGCTGCCAAAGCCGTTGAGAACTTTTCGCCTAGCAGCGAGCTTTGGCTGCTGCTCATTTGTTTATTTATGGTTTGGCATCTGCGACAATCTGCGCCAATCAATTGTGTGTGTGTGTGGGTGGGCGTTCCTTTGACGTGCAGCTGGCTGCTGCATGCCACATGCTGTATTTACAGTGCAACGTCCTGCTAAAGCCTGCCACAGGCTCTGTGGCCAAATGTCCTGCACAACGATATCGTTAAGTTATCCTTGCGAATGACCTGTAGAAACTGAATGGAAGCAACAAATGGGGTATGCTTGAGAGAAAGGTGCCTTATGTGAGCTTACTCTCTCTCTCTCTCTCTCTCTCTCCATCTCTTTTATCTGAGTCTCTGGCTCTCTCTTTATAACTTAATTGTGGAAGTGAAATATTGAAAAAGTCAATAAAATATTTTTTGAAAAATAACTAAGAGCTGTAAAAGTTACAGGATATCTACCAGCTGTGCATACACGCTCGTCTCCACTCTCCACTTTTTTTCGCCCCGTTTTGCCCGCATTTTTCGCGTTTATTTATTGGACATGTTTTTATTGAATTCTTTGTGCGGCTGTGCCGACAGATGTGATATAAATATTTATGCGCCGGACGCAGAATATTGCCAGGGTCGAGACCTTTTGCTAGCCAACACACACAAGCATACACACACACGCGCACACCCACTCTGCCCCTCTGAGCTTAACTTATTTTAAATTGATTTCTCTTCCGTTCATTGTGCAGCGCGTGTGGCAGCCCTTTGGTTGTATGGGTCGTGTATTGAGCATTTATCTATCGTATATGCTCAAGGGACTCTTTACACACACACCCACGCACATGGACAGGCATAACATTGCTTACGCTTTGCGGCTCTTCCGCGCTTAAATAATAATCAATTTTTCTTAAATTATTAAGCGAAATTCCAGCTCAAATCGCAGCTAATTGTGGGCGTATGCGTGGAGTAGCGCGTTGCTGGGGGCAAGTTGTTGGGGCTTACAACTTACGGCCAACAAAAGTTTTCCCATTTCTTATGGGGCTTTGTCTTATTTTTATTACTGTTTTATTTTCTGTTATCTGCTTATTATTGAGATGATGGGAAAGCAAGGAAATTGTGTGTGCAACATATGGTAGATGTGAAAACAAAGCAACATTCATTTGTGGCTGTGGCATAAATCAATTTTTGGGTCGCATGAATAAATTACCTGCATCATTTTAATTGCAAAAATGGACATGTAAAAAGTGAAGCAATAAATTTGAATTGCAAATGAAGATCCCACAAATAGTTGGCTTTCATTATTAAAAATGCAATTTTCATTTAAAATTAAATTTAAAAGCAAAGCAAAAGCTCTTGAAGTTCTAATTTAAGTGCGCAGCACAAAAGTATGCAGCGAATTAAATGCTGCATTCTTTAATTAAACGGCGCTCGGTGCTTAGTGCAGACAACAACCATTTCTATTATGCACAGCAAACAGCTGCATCGAAATGGTCTTAAAGCGAAAAGCACCTTGGCGTGCAGCACATTAAATGGCGCACAGTGAAGCGAAAAGTGTTAATTGTGATGATTTAATAATTTAAAAATGAGTTTGCTGCCGTTATTTACATGTCAGTGGACAGCCAATGGCGACAATTAAGTTGGGACAACAACCCCCAGGTTGCTTAAGCTGCCAGCAAATAAAAAAGCTGTTACAACAACCTTGCTGGGATCAGTTAAATTCAGCTGACAATTCATAGCCGTGACAACAATTGTGTTGCTCTCAAGCTGAACCGATTCGCTAAGCTGTGACAACAACCTTGCTGAGATCAGTTCAATTCAGCATGTAATTCATACCATCAGCATTATTAGCGAAGACGACAACCGCCTTCAAGCCAAGCTTAGTTATCAATTTATGTACGCAGCTTAAAAGTATGCAGCAATTTAAATACAACGACACAACTTCATTATCACTTAAAATTTATAGCTGAACCAATTCATGATCATGTTTAGCAAAGCTTTAAACCTCTACTTCAAGGGACTTAGTTATCAATTTACATCTTCCGCCCGAAAGTTTGCCGGAATTTAAATGGCCAACAGAAACAGAAATGGGCGCTGTTTAACGCCCACTGTTAACGCGCTTAGCAGTGACTCAATTTAAAAACTTTTCACAGTAGCCACAAAGCGAATGAAAATACGAAATAAAAAATATTTATGCAAATGTAATACGCAATTACACTTACACACACATAGAAAGAGAGAGAGACACAACAAAACATAAATTGTTGTGTTATTTATAACTAAAATGCTGCCAGATCAACTTTTAATGAGTTCCATTTTTTCTGTTCGTTTCAACAGCAACAAAAATTTAATTTGCACTCGGGTACATTTTGTGTATTTAATAGCATTTGCTGCTGCTGCTGTTGTTGTTGTTGCTGCTCCAGCTGCTGCTGCTGCTGTTGCTGTCAATGTCCTGACCACGCCTTGTGTGACCCTTCAGCCACGCCCTCTTAGCCGGCTTCGCTTCGTGAAACTTTGTGCGCTGTGAATGCGGTTTGGAAATTATTTTGTAATATTACAAGCGATGCGCTCAGCTGGAAATTGTTCAACACACAACATTCCATAACTCAGACACACACACACACACTTTGTGTCTATGTGTGTGTGTGTGGGTGTGGGCTGCTCCTTTATGCCACTAGCCACAACAGCGGTTACTAAAGTTGAAGCTGGGGGCAAAGCCTTCACGCAGGTAATAATCGGATGTAACTAATTGAATAAAGCGACGCACAGGACAACACACACAGACGCACACACATGCACTCGACTCGCTGCGCATTAGCCAAATCCGCCAAGTGGCATCGACCCAGTTGTTGTTGCCTGCCCCCAGGGGCAGCGTTTGGGGGCATTGTAACTAACAGCGCAGCTCACTAATGCAGCCTCGACCGCCACTCGCACATCCTTTGGGATAATTTTGTGTCCTGTTGCAGCAGGATATAGCTTAATGGCCGCAGCTATTTAAATTTTCATACTCATTTTAATGGCTCACCCCAACTTAAAGGGCACATGCTCTGCTACCTATAAGCTCAACATAAAGGCATGCGCTCTTCTAGTCACTTCTCATTCGTTACAATACTCAATGCGCTTCTCATTTGTCTTAGCTGATCAACTTTGGACCATGCTCTCTTCTATACACTTCTCATTTGGTTCATAGCTTAGCCAAGATCTAATGTCTCCTATGCGCTACTCATTGAACGCTATGCTCAATCAATACATCCTTTTATATGCAGTTCTCATTCATTCCCACTACTCAATTAAAGATACTCGCTCTTCTATGTGATTCTCACTCAACTCATTTGCTCAACTTCAAGGCATACCTCTTTGTATCCATACTCATTTCGATAAGCTCTTCTATGCGCTTCTCATTGAACTCATTTCCTCGTTTATTTTCATTAGGTGACAGTTTTTTTCTATTTAGTTTTGCCCTAATCCTGCTGGCTTTTAGCAAATCACGTAGCTCAAACCAATACAGTAAAAACTACACAAATAAAGGCACAAACAAACAGTCAGCCAGGTTCCGGTTTCGGCTTACCTGCCTGTAAGTCTCGTCTTTAACCTCAAAGTGTCGTCTAATTGCAATTGTTACACCGTCTGTCAGCCCCTCTCTCCTTCCTCTTAGGGTACTTGGTTTTCGTGGGATGATTAATGGACCTAGGGCAGCTACAACTGTTATTTATTTGCCATATCATATATATGAGAGACGAGGCTGTTAAAGCCGCTGTTAATGCCCTCACTGATTGATTTGTTGTTTGACATTTGTTGGTTAATTGTTAGCTTGAATGATTGGCCAACATTTTCCGGCCCGACTCTAAGACGATTGCCATGGTGACTAGACGAACAGGAAGTTTCACTGTAACAAATACTCAAATTAATTGACTCGAAAAGGGAGGGATTAGCAAAGCGAGTAACTAGAGCGAGAAATATTTAATCTTTAACTATAATTTATTAAATATAAAGATAAAGTTTATTAAAAGCTCTACACAAGCAGCCGAAACTTTTAGGCAGATTCAATGAGCCACCAGCAGAGCTTCATTAAAATCAACTTCTAGCTTCATTGGGCTTCGAGTTTAGCTTTAATTTTCAGCTGCTGTCATTGCATGAACACACGCAGCTCAGCTTTTCGCCTTAAGCCTATTTAAATGTTAATGTGGCCGGCCAAATCAAATCAAGTTCAACTAAGTAGAACATCCGAGCGCTGTCCAGACGCCATGGTTCAACTTAATGCAGCAGCTTTACGGCTCAGTAGGCCGTCTAATTATCTACGTTGGACATGGATGAAAGCTTAAATAGCAGCAGTAGCAGCAGCAGCAGCAGTATCAGCCGCAGCATCAGTTGCCTATCTCCGATAGAGAAGCTATAGATACACATTGAAGATGAACTGGCAAAAATGAATAAACGAATTTAACGCTTGATTTGTCAGCTGAAATGTGAACTTTTGGCTTTGGTTTTAGCTGCTTTCATATGCACTTTGAGCCAGTGCTAAATTGCAATATATTTTTATATATTTTTAAAAATATTTACACATATATATATATATATATATATATATATATATATATATATATATATATATATATATATATATATATATATATATATATATATATATTTACGTTTATTATTAATAAATTTATTTTCGTATATTTCTCGCCTTTTGACACATTTTTTAATATGCATGAAGCTGCGGCAACCGAAACAGAAGAGGGAGACAGCGCAAAAAGCTGTCAACTGCCAGCATTTCAAGCTGCTGCTGCCCCATGTTGCACGTTGCATCGCTTATCGCGGACAACACATTGTTGTTGTCACTTTTCACTTTGACAATTTTTTAATGAAGTTTCATTTTGAAAATATCTTCCTCTTTGGCTTTGTTTTTTTTTTTGCTACCCAAAGTGTCAAATTAAAATAATCAGAACATGACAGCTACCGGCAGGCGTTGCCACGCCCCACAAAAACCAAAAAACCAAAAAAAATGTAAGAGGAGGCCGAGGCCAGAGCGTCGCAGGCGAATTGTATTTAAAAAGTTCGTTTCATTAGTGCGAATTTTCGGCGCATTTCTTTGCAACTTATTTTTCATGCGCTTCATTTAAGCGACAAATCCGATTAGGCTCGGCCCCTCAGCCTGAGCTCAGCTGGCTTGGGGTAGCTGTAGCTGCGACTGCCTAAAAAAGAGAAAAAATAAATAAATTGAAAATGAAATCGAATGTGAACCGCGACATGAACATTAGGCGGCCAGCGACTAAGCATTCAATGTCAACCTAAACCAAAATAATAAAACCTGAGCTGGAAGAGAAGCGCACAAAGAAACTTGTTCCCATACTCGGCGAGTGAGCAGAGAGAAGCGAGCGAGAAGCTAAATGAAATATTGGCAAATAGACAGCAGAGCGCATCTCAATGTGTTTACCCTACTCAAGCGAAAGAAAAAGGTTTACTTCAAAACTCCCACACCTTGCCCCGGCTGTTGCTCCGTCTCTCTCTCTCTCCCTCTCTGCTTCTCGCCTTCTTTCACTCTCTTAGCGGAAATTTGAGATTTATGAATTCTCGGAATGATTTTCGCAAACATTTCACAAATTATAATCATCTATATTCATTTGATTTGCCAGGCAGCTTACAAATTAGCAGCGAAATAGGGGTTTGAACTGAGGAGATGTTTGTTATGAATTTGCGGAGAGTGGGAGCGACAGAGAGAGGGGAGGTTTAAAGAAAGAGAGAGAGAGAAATTATATTCAATGTTGTCGTCTGCTTGAATTAAATAAAAGTAATTAATGTACAATATAATTAATAATAATAAAACCTTGCATTCAAATTATATACTCTATAGAAGCTTTTAAAAGTTAGGTTTTTAATTTATTTAAATTTAAGCTTGATCCGATAAAGCTTTATAAACTTTTAATTACATTTTAACGAAGCGTTGTTTATGGCTCTTCTTACGGTTCTCAAGTTACTTCGATTTTGTTAATTAATTTTTACCTTTCACTATTGTAGAAGGTAGAACTTTTTTATGCGCTTTTAGCTGAATTTGTATTAGTTGTTAGTTAACTTTAACGAGGCTTCAACTTAAATCAATTTGTGGAAGAAGCAGGAAGCAAGGCTCAAAATCTGAACATTTAATGACTTTATAGTAAAAGTTCTCAATAAAATAAGTGCATTATGTATGGGAAAAATAGGTTTTCTTAGGAAATAGATTAAAATAGATTAATTTTCAAATAATCCCCTAGAAGATCGATAGAGTCAATGGGCAACAATTGATCTGTGTGAAAATGGGAAGAGAAAATTCTTATCTCGCAAGATACAACTAAACATAATATATATGTATATATATGTATATATATATATATATATATATATATATATATATATATATATATATATATATATATATATATATATATATATATATATATATATATATATATATATTATTTATATTTATATTTATATTTATATTTATATTTATATTTATGCCTGTTATTTTAACAAATTTTTTATTATTATGTTCTCTAGACACACTTATTTTACTATCTCGTTTTTAAAGCAATCTGGCATATAAAACAGTTAGAAGTATATATATATCTGATTTAAATCTGCAACTGTGGGAAGCACATACTATAAAGCATATCTATATATGATATACATATCTCTAACTATTTCACATAAGATCTCTTTTTAAGCATTTGCCACTCTTAAATTCTCGCACAAGTATCGCGTTTTGTGCTTAACTTTTGTTGCGGTTGGCGTTGCCGTTGCCGTTGCCGTTGGCGTTGCCGTTGCTGTTGCCGTTGCTGTTTGCGGCATGGTTAGCCACAAGCAACATGAACCCGCAACCCCTGCAGCTGCTAGCCATGCCACAGCATTGTGGCACAGCATTGCTTAAGCACCACCCAAAAAGCCACCTTTTGCAGCTTTTTAACTATGGCTATGAAAGTCGAAGATAAACAAATGTTGCATGCATCATGTTTGGTTATTTAATACAGCGCATTGGCTGCAGCTGGGCAAACACCTGGCAACTGGCAACTGGCAACTGGCGTTAGGTGGTGAAGGCGGCGCCACAATGTGGCAACTGTTGCTGCAACTCTCCACCTCCAACCAATTCGACTGGCCCTACAAATTGCTTCCTCATTGGCCACCAATTAAAAGTAATGAAAAGTTGTGCGAGCCATGCAAAAAGTTGGCTTTGCCTCCTGCCACCTGCCACCTGCCGCCTGCCACTTGCCACTCACATGTGCAGCAGTTGCTGTTGGTGTTCTGCCAATGTTGGATTTGTCGGATGTGGTGCTGCATTCAAGTCCAACAACGGTAATTATGCAAATTGCAAATGGAGCGAAAGCAACTGCAACAACAGTAGCAGCAGCAGCAGACGTTGCATCAACTTGGTTAAGGCACTGCCCTAACAGCTCCAGCCATTCTCTGCTCCATTTTCATGGCAGAATCGTAGGCAACCGCAAGTGTTGCCAGTAGGAAATCAAATTAGCGCGCCACGTCGCACAGTCAGCCAACAATGGCCAGCCAGATGCATGCCCCAGCGCCGGACTGAACTGGACTGGACACTGGGAGTCGACTCTAGCCGCTGCACAGTTTGCCTGCTACTCGTTCATGCCACACGCATGCTACGTACAGGCCCCGTACTTGATTATGAGTTGTAAACTGGCCAAAGAACCAAACGAGAAAGCGACTAAGAATCAAGTAAATTGTGCTCTAGTTGAGCGTTTCTACACTAGTAGATACCCTGTAAGCAAAGACATTGTGAGCTATATTTGCGAAATTAGCTATAATACTATTTGTTGCATATTTACTACTAAGCTTGTTATCGATATTTATCGATGATAAACCGTTATCGATGGAGTACATGTTGTAGTATGAAATGAAATCGTAATTTTATGTTTCTAACTTGCGTAGCTCTAAAATAAATGTGACTAGAAACTAACGATAATAATCGATAGTTATCGTTGCTAACCAGTTATCGCTTAAGTGAATGATTTTGAGTAAGATCAATACCAAATTATTGGTTAATGATTCGTATAATACTACGAAACATAGTAATTAAAGCTAGTCTAACAATCGATATTTATCGATGCTGCTAGTTATAGATTTATTTATATCAATCTTAAAATATTAGTACCAAGTCACCCTTTTATTTACTTGCTCTGCCTACAGGGTATATCAAACTGAACTTGAATAAGTTAGTGCTGTTTGCCTCAAATCGATAGGCATTCTAGAAAGGGGCTCAGGCCCCGTACTTGATTATGAGTTGTAAACTAGCCAAAGAACCAAACGAGAAAGCGACTAAGAATCAAGCAAATTGTGCTCTAGTTGAGCGTTTCTACACTAGTAGATAACCTGTAAGCAAAGATATTGTGAGCTATATTTGCGAAATTAGCTATAATACTATTTGTTGCATATTTACTACTAAGCTTGTTATCGATATTTATCGATGATAAACCGTTATCGATGGAGTACATGTTGTAGTATGAAATGAAATCGTAATTTTATGTTTCTAACTTGCGTAGCTCTAAAATACATGTGACTAGAAACTAACAATAATAATCGATAGTTATCGATGCTAACCAGTTATCGCTTAAGTGAATGATTTTGAATAAGATCAATACCAAATTATTGGTTAATGATTCGTATAACACTACGAAACATAGTAATTAAAGCTAGTCTAACAATCGATATTTATCGATGCTGCTAGTTATAGATTTATTTATATCAATCTTACAAAATATTAGTACCAAGTCACCCTTTTATTTACTTGCTCTGCCTACAGGGTATATCAAACTGAACTTGAATAAGTTAGTGCTGTTTGCCTCAAATCGATAGGCATTCTAGAAAGGGGCTCAAGGAGGAGAGAGAGAGAGAGAGGGGGGGAAGGAGAGAGAGAAGGGTGTCATGAGGTGGGTTAAGGTGGGAAAGGGGCTTACTGCAACGTGTGACTAATTGACATTGACGACTTTTTGCCATTTGGGCCGAGCTGAGCCGCAATTCGCATTTGGCCATTCGCATTCCGCAACATCTGTGGGCCATAAACTTGAACTCGTTTTAGCTGCTTCGCGCTGCTATAATAAACTGCCAACTGCAAACTGCAACTGCGACTGCGGCAGCTAGGCAAAGTTTTATGAGCCGCAGTTGCTGTGCCACAGTTACTGCTGCTGCCACCGCCTGTGGCCCGTTGTTAAATAGCGGAAATGGACTTGGACTCAAAAAAGAAGCATTAGAATCGAAAGCCGCCAGCTGTGGGCAGCGTTTGCCTATTGAGGTGTTGAAAATGGTCAGCACTTGGAGTACTCTGCCGCCGTCGCCGCCACCGCTTTCCCTGCCACTGCTGGGTGCCCCAGCTAGGCCCCAGCCTATCTGCCCGCTCTGTCGTTTCGCTATGCGCTCTCTGACAGCTAAGCTAATTGCAAAGAGCCATAAAAATGCGCGACATGTTTGACTTTTGGGCATGGCCAATTGCTTAGAGAAAGAGAAAAGAAAGTAGATGGAATTAAAAGACAATAAGAAAGGTAGATAGAGCGTAGGAGGGAGAAGAGGGAGGAGAAGGTGTAGGAAAATAATATACAATGTTGGGGAAAAATATTAATTGCAGTTAAAATTAATCTAAAAACATCTAGAAGCAGAGAGAGAGAGAGAGAGAGAGCGAAATAGAGAACGAGAGGAAAAGAGACAGAGAGAAAAAGGGAGGAGCGAGAGAGAGGCAGAGATAGATAGAGGCAGTGCGAAAGAGAGAGAGACACTAATGCACAGAGAGCGAGAGAAAAGAAAACACAGAGGCAAAAAGAGAAAGATAGAAGAGAAAGAGAGAGGCAGAAATAAATAAAGTGAGAGAGAGAGAGAGAGAGAAATATGTAGACAATAGTATTCGAGCAACAGAAAGAGTGAGAAACGAAGAAACACAGTGAAATATTAATAATAGAATAATAAATATATTAAATATAGTAAATATATTAATAATAAAAATGTTGCTGAAAATAATAATTATATATATATATATATATATATATATATATATATATATATATATATATATATATATATATATATATATATATATATATATATATGTCAATCTATACACGCCACAAACGAATTAGACTTTAATTTGTCAGCTCGTTTTCGGCGTAATTCACGCTAATTAATTCAACTTTCCTAAGAGCCAATTTAGAATTAAAATTTTAAATGTAGAGATGCATAGACCTAAGCGTTTACCTTAATTTGCCACCTCTGAGCTCACTTGTCACTTCAGCTTCATCGCGCTTCTTTCGCCTGCTCAGCTTCAACTCTTTTTGGCACACTTGTTGCACTCGCCCCACTTCACAGCGTCTAATGTATGGCAAACTTGTCAGGCAATGCCCTCTCGCTACCCTCTTTCTAACGTATGACAGAGCTTGTCTGCAATTTCCTAACAATGCGCCCTGCACTGCTTGTCCCTCTCTCCCTCTCCTCTCTATGCCTCTCCCTTGCTGTTCCCGATTGTGCGCCTCGAGTATCGCTCGCTTAATTGGCATCAAATTGCTTGCATATTTCAAACAACAAAAAAAGAACGAACATCGAGCAAAGACACATCAATACAATGGGCCAATTCTCTAGATGTTTCCGCTACCCTCCCCAGCCTTCGCTATCTCCCTCTTATTCGCTCTTCTCTTGTCTCGAGCATTTTTCAAAGTCCAATGCGCGTTAACAAAAATCCTTTTGAACATGTCTGTGCTCCTAATCAAAATTCCAAAAGTCATGAGTTCGGCGCAAGGCGAAACCCTTGGCCTCTCGCTCTGCGCGCGTTGGGCTCCCTCTTAATGACTACTGCATGAAATTCTTAAGCCAAGTTTTTGGCTCACAAACAACGCGCGCCGACTACCAGAAAGGGGATAAAAAGGAGACGAAATGGATTTCCTTAATTTATAATTTATTGATCTTACCGCAACAGTTGTTGTTCTTGTTGTTGTTGTTGTTGTGAACAACACAATTGCTCATTAGCTGTGCATGCATTAATCAAAGTGCTGCCCCGTGTTGCATGCCACTCGCTGCAGCGACTGCCTCAAGGTCAGCCGCGACTCCAATTAACGCCCCCGCCCGCCAAATTGCTAACTGTTGCAACTAATTATCAACACATTTGATAAGCCGTCGAGATTTGGCAGCGGAAGTCGCTCAACTTGTGCTGCTTTTCGGCTCCCTTGACACATCTCTAACAGGACCAGAGCAAAACAGCTTTAAGTGCTCCAGTTAAAAGTGCTTAACTCTGAGATGCCCTGTAATACATTTTCTTATGTAGCCTTGCAAAAGGAACTGCATATCTAGACTTAAATGCTGCATCACAAGCTTAAATATGTAGAATAGAAATCGATATTTATCGATTTAAGGTAATTGAAGTTTTTTATTGTCATATTAATGTATGATGCACAGCTGTGCTCCATATGCTTAAAGTACTTCAATTGGAAATCGATATTTATCGATTTAAAGACCAGAGGCTGTTAATAATTGATTAACCCTTTGTATATCTTTGTATATCCAATTGTTTAACTGTATCAAATACTAAGCAGATTAAAT
The DNA here is from genome assembly GCA_035045825.1 of Drosophila eohydei. Taxonomy (NCBI): domain Eukaryota; kingdom Metazoa; phylum Arthropoda; class Insecta; order Diptera; family Drosophilidae; genus Drosophila; species Drosophila eohydei. The sequence continues at coordinate 1,947,499 of JAWNOT010000070.1, read as the reverse complement.
CTGAATATCGATAATTATCGATTGTTAATAATATCTTTTCGTTGATCAACTTGACGCTAAGGTGTTCATTCCAACTACTTAATCTTCTTAATATAATAATAATCGATATTTTTATCGAAAACATATATGACAACTTTCGTTAAAAGCGATAAGTCTAGTTAATCAGAAGCAATCTTCGTTAGCCTTCATCATATACCTACTCAACCCTCTCCTGTGCGTAAAGGGTATTGGTAAAAACCAATTTCAGTTTCACATCAAACTGCGCAACGCCCCCAACAACGCCCCAAAGCAACTACCGACCAAGTGGCTCAGCGGTCAGAGCCGGGAGATGTCTGTCCTCAGTTGCAGCTCTCTGCTCTGCCGCAGTCTGCTCTCGTCGCAGTCTCAGCCTTGGGTCCATTTCACAACTGTTTGGTGCGCCTTTTGCTGCGTATCTGCGTAGCTGCAACTGCAACGCAACAAAAAGTGATTAATTTTTGATATTGTTTAAGCGATAAAAACGGAAAGAGCGAGAGGAAGGGCGAGAGAGAGAGAAAGGGAATAGCCCAGAGGCAGAGCAAGACGTAGACTGTGTGTCCGGACCAAGCCTTTCACATGACTCGACTGCAGGTGCCGAACGAAGTCTGGGCCATTGTAGGTAGACAAAAGTGGACACAAGAAGGGAAGGACGAGCCCTGAAACAGGATACGAAGTGGCCCAAAGAATTGAGAGACTCGATTGCTCAAGCTAAAACTCCCGACTCGTCTCGTTTGCTCGTCTGTGTCTGCCAGCTATCAATCAGCTTTTGACATTTTTAACTGGAATTTCTTGAAAATTTATTCGATTTTAAATTTAAAAAATTAAAAAAAAGAGAGATGCGAAGAGCGCAGTGCAGGGAAGAAGAGCATATACAGAAATGAACGGAATTCTGATCCTGTGTGAGGGGCGCCTAAGACTCGAGTTAAAAGTAATTTCTGGAATTTACATAAAAATTGTTTAACGAGCTATTCTCTGCGTTTGTTTATGACGCAATGAGGACAAAAGCAAATCAAATCAAACTAAAATTAAGAGAATTTAAATGGCAATTTAATGAACTTCCAAATCCACGAAATGAATAAACAAATCCCCAAAAACAAAAAAGAATTCCAAAAACCTCTCGAGAAACCCATCAAAATTCATTTGCACTTCCAACTGTCAGAGAGAGAGAGGGAGAGGGTAGAACTGAAGAGTGAAACATTTTGAAGGCATTTTAAGCTGCTTAAAACATCAGATGATTGCGGCTGATTAATCAGAGTGCGAGCATTTAAGCTGCCACAGCCAGCGAGAGGGAAACACAGTGAGTGAGAGAGACAGCTGTTAGCTGGCTTGCGTGTTTATTTCGCCCATAAAAGTGTCATTTATCAATTTTGGACGAACGCAGGGGAAAATCTTGCTGTGCCTTTCTCTCCTATTCACTCTCCCTCTCTCTCTCTGTCACTCTCTCTTGCTCGTCTGATAGATTTGGCTTAATTGGACGCCTTTTTTTAATGTTTTGACATCAATCAACAGACACTCATTGTCTTGATTTGTTGTTTTTGTTTGTTGTTTGTTGTTTGCTGGTTGCATAGCATAGGGTATTTTAATTTCGTCACGAAATGTGAGACGCACTGAAGCAGATAGCTCTGATTGCAATGCGTATATATATATATATATATATATATATGTATATATATATATATATATATATATATATATATATATATATATATATATATATATATATATATATATATATATATATATATATATATATATATATATATATATATATATATATATATATATATATATATATATATATATATATATATAGATATAGATATATATATAATTTTAAATATTGTTGAGAAATGAAACAAGTTTCTAGTTAATTCGTCTCCTAGTTTCCAGATTGAACTTTAGAAAAGTCTTCATACTCGAGAGACTGTCTGCCCTTGCTAGCAAGTCTTCGTAGTAGCCACGTTGTAGTATAATATCTTAAAGATATTTAGCCTAAACTAATTATAAAACTGATTGACTTCAGTTCCATTATTGTCATTTAATATACTTCGACATTGAGCATTAGGGATATATAAGAGTTTAGCAAAGTATTTGTCTCTCCCTTCCCATACTCAAATTATCCATCTCTGCATTTCCAATAAGCTTAAGCCTCTAACTTCTAGCTCTTTGCCTGCACTACTTAGGAAACATACTGGGTTAAGGAATCTGAAAAGGTTAAGCGAGGCAAACTTCATGTGAAAGCTAGTTTCATTAATCAAGCGTCAAGAAAGACTGTTTAGCGAATAAAAATCGGTTTGACATTGACTAGATATAGGCAGATATAGTTATATAAATAGATGCTAAACTATATCTTTTTATAAACTATATCTTTTTCTAGATTTCCAATAGAGTATTTACTAGTCAAGCCCACAAGCTCTCTTTCACGCTTGCCTAATGCCGCTAATGTTTTTTCCATTTGTTGTTCTTTGATTCGTTTTATGTTTGGAATTTAAATCGCGCTTTTTCATTTCCACACTTTCTATGAGGAACGCTTTGACTGTTTGCTAGCTCGGACCCTACTTGAGCATATTTTATTTCTAATTGAAATTGGTTGGCCACATGACAAGTGCGACTGGGCGTAGACTCAAAGAGGGGGAAGCGGACTTAACCACAACGCCATTAGTCGTGCAAATGGATTACTCTTCCTGTTGGGCAAACAAAATGCACACACACATACGTCAACTGTGTGCTTGTGTGTGTGAATGTGCGATACAGCAACTGAAACACACGACTCACAGGACTTGGTATCCTTTTCGATTTCGATTTTGGGTCCTAGACAAACGCATCGAATTCGTGTCAATATTTGCATTAATTCAGATCCACTCACGCACAGAGACAGAGATAGCTAACAGCTGCTGCTCATAGCAGAGTGAGTATGAGTGTGTGTGTGTATGAGTGTGTATGTGTGTGCATTGTGGTCACAGTCACGTTTCAGGCTTTTAACATCCAGCCAATGTCCAGACAAGCATCCCAAATGACTTTTATTAGTTAACTGACCCTAGAAAAAGTTTTACAGATAACGTTGAAAACCGCACGGAACAGAACAAAAAGGGAGCAGAGTAGCAGCCGAGTTGCAAAAACCATTTATCGCATATTATAGCCAAGCAAATGCTCCGCTAGCTATGCTAAATATACCCATTGATAAGGCATTAGTAGCAGCCAAGATACCCATTGATTAGCCTACTACTACGTTTATTTGTTAGATGACTTCGTCAATAACTAAACTGAAAAGTCTTCAACTTTACGCGCTTTAATATTATCTCATGAATATTCCGCTTTGTCAGCTTGAACTATTTGAAATGCCCAAAAACAGGGTATCTTTTGTCATGCAGCCCAAATTGTAATTTAGTTTTTCTGGCTGCCAACTTTCGGCTGGTTTGGGTCACAACTTTTTACCTTGTTGCGGTTGCTCTGAAGGTCCTTCAAGCTCGAACACGTCTCTGCCCACTGTGCGCCCTTTGGCCTCAGTTTGAACTTTTTCTGCCACTTTTAGTCGTGCATAATTTTTCATTTAAATTTTTCGTTGTTTTAATTTATTTCAATTAGCAAACGAAATTGTGTTGCAAACTTGTTTTGTGGTTGTTGTTGTTGTTGTTGTGCTGCACGTTTGCTGCACCCCTGATTGACCCCTTTTTAACAGCCAGACACAAATATTACGCATACGATGCGTTGCCCTCCCTCTCCATCTCTCTCTGTCACTCTCTGCGTTGTAGTTAGTTGTTCTGCTGCTGTTGTTATTTCTGCTTGATTTTATGGCGCGTGACAATTGTCCACAGCATCCAGAGCACTTCGCTCAGACCCCTCACGTCGCTCACATTTTATTGTGCTGCAATTGCATTTAAATTTCGCCAACGCATTTTTTAATTAACGTTCAGCGGGCAACGCTTACAACTGGCTTGTGCTGCCTTGTATGCCTTTTGTGTTTTTGTGCCACATGCCACATGTTAGCCCCCAGCCGCAACCCTTTGCCAACTATTTAAAATGCATTGTGCCCGTTGCTTTTTGTCATTGGCACACGTAAATCCATTGAAGCATGAACAACGACAGAAAAACTGCGAGTCGATAGCTGATAGCTGATAGCTGACTGAGCTGAAACTCTGTGGACTGTGTGAGGGACAGCTCTCGAGATATTTTTGAATATTTCAGCAAAGTATTTTTTGTGTGAGCATGCAGAGAACTTTTATGACTGGTTAAGCTTCGAACAACAATTTGTTTGGACTGTAATCGAAATAGGAAAAGGGCTTGGGCATCTGTTATCTGCGTAGCTGGCATAAAATATATTTTGCATATTGCAAGCACAATTTGATTGGCATTCAGGTAAACACTGGCAAGTAGGAAAAGTAGCTGCAAGTGTGGCAAGCATCCGACAGCTCTCAACAGAGACATAGCGAGAGATGGAGAAACAGAGAGAGAGAGAGGTAGACATTTTGAAAGCCTTTTGTTTGTCCAGGCTCTGTCTAAATATTGCGCCACAGGCATGACGCATGCAAAACTCAAGCGGCAGATCAAAAAACACCCCAAACAATGGCCGTACTAAACAACAAAAAATAAATCATAAAATATTTCAGCAAAAAAAAAAAGTGAAGGAGAGACAAGTGAAGAAGAAGTTCTGTTGTGGAAGTTGAGCATTGAAAATGAAATGAAATATTTTATGCTCATAATAATGACACCAACAACAGGCCCCAGCAAGCATAGCCATATAGCAAGCGCCAAAATGTTATAAAATGCTGTTGTATATGATTATATGCCGAGGACCCCCTCCCCAAAGCAGACAAGAAAAAAATATGTGTGAACGATGCTGATGGAAGTTTATGAACTACTAAGCAACATCTGCTGCTGCTGCTGCTGCTACAGAATTGATTCAAGTGGCCCGCCCGACCGACCCGAAATGCGACGTCTCTCATAAAAAAGACATCAATTTTGACTTTGTTTGAAATGTAATATGAGTGGAGTGTTGAGACTAAGAGATACCCTTGAGCAGCTGAACAGGAGAGTTGTGGTGAGCTCTGGCGTTCCTCATTAATCAGATATCAATATTACAATATAATGAGGTAGATTGACTAAAAGATACCGTTTGTGCACTCAGTGAAATGTGACGTGAAGTGGAACAGGTATTTAATGTACAGTTTAAAGATACTTTGATCTATTATCTTGTGTTTCTTTTCTTGCATTGCTTCTCTCTTCTCTTCTCGTTGTTTCATGTTTTTTACTATCTTCCTCTTTATTCTTTCATAGCTTCTTTTCTCCTTAATTTTAACTTCTCTTGTCGTTTCTCTCTTCTGCTTTTTATCCTTTGTCATTTTTTGTATTTCCTTCTCTTTGCAGCTCTTCTCTGTTATCTGCTCTTATCATTACCTTTTTCTTGTTTTGTTGTCTTCTTTTATTCTCCAATAGTTGTAACCCCACTGTACGAAATTACAGGGTATATCATAATACCATAAGACGCGGCACAGAAACTCCAAAAAAACGAAGTCTTGAGTTCATTAACAAATTGATACAACAAAATGCTGTAATTATCGCGTAGAGCAACGAAGGCCAAACAGAAGCAGCAGCGGCAGCGGCAGTGGCAGCAAGAGGAGTAGGAAGTAAAGGAGGAGCAGAGGCTGTGGCAGTAGCAGTGGCAGTGGCAGAGGCGCGGGCTGAGGCAGGGCCGTAGGCCGGGGCAGGGGCAGTTCAAAAGCGAACTTCACATAGCTCGAAGCTATTTTCAGCAGCGTTCAGCAATTAAACACTCGAACGCTCAAGCTGAAGAATTGTAGCTGGAGAAGATTTTGATGCTGTTGCTGCTGCTGCTGCTGCTGCTGCTGCTGCTGCGGGGTTTGAACCCTGCCTTTTGCCTTTTGCAGCTTTAGCAGCTTTTGCCATTATGGTTGATAATTATAGGCGCTGGAATGCTGCTGTCCGAAGTGGGCGTCAGAGCTGACTGGGATTGCGATTGGAGAGCTGGGATTTGTTCCACTCTTTGTAGTTCTTCAGCTCTTATTTGCCAAGTTAAAGCGTGTTGGTTGCGTAACGCCCACTGTGTGTGGCACTTGAAGCCTGGCCGAGTGCCCGAGTGGGTTCTAAAAGATGCAAACCTCAAGATAAACCCGGTTCAAACTACGCGCTACCTCACAATTTTCGAGTAGCTGTAGAATAAACGGAGCAACTGTTCCAGTGAAACATGAAATGGCACTGCAGGCACTTGAGCTTGAGTCTCCCAGATACGGGGTGATAGGGATAGATAGATATGCATGAAATACACAATGAAAACGACATGAAATGGAACGTTGCCTTCACAAGCCTTGACAAAAACACAAAATCATGTAAAATGTTGTGCTAAAGCGCAAACAAATTCGTTGGAAAACAATAAATGCGGCACAACTGGCGCTGAAAGGTGAGTGTGTGGTTGTGTCTGCGAAGCTCAAGTGCGTGCCACAAACAACAACAAGCAGAAGAAGAGCAAAGGCAACGCCTGATTAATTTTAACTGATAAGCGCGTCATTTGCCTTTGTTTGCCTCCGTGATTGTTGTGCGTGTGTGTGCGCGAGTGTGTAGGCAGTTGCGCAGGCGCAAACATTTACCAGGTCATACACACCACACACACCACACACACACACACACACACACCTGGCACATTCTTTATCTTTATCGCATGTTTTTCTCTTGTTTGTTTTTGTTTTTTTTTTTTCGTGTTGTTGATGAAACGTCGCAGCGCAGTTGCCGTCATCGCAGCCACGTTCAAGAAACAATTACAAACATAAAAGCAAACCATCAACGGACCCATCAGCCATCAGCCCCAGCCCCTGCCCCAAGCTTCAGTCCCTGCCCCGCATGTTCCTCTGTCTTCCTCTCAACCAGGCCAAGTACCCGCTGATAAGCATCGCTTAGCGGCTGCTTTTGTCTTTAGTTTTTATTTCGATTTTTTCTTTTATTTCCTTTTTTTGGGACACGTCGCGCAAATTTCAGCGTAAATTTGTTGCGGCCGCACGTCCTAATCAAGTTGTAGAGCAGCAGTTAAGTCGTTGCAGCAACCGATTTAAAGCAAGTTACAGCTAATCGCTTGCAGCTGCAAATGTGACGAAAACATAGAGAAAGTGAACAAATGTTGTCATATCGTAGTTCATATATTGAAATTAAAGTAATCTAATACTTCTGCAATTGCAGGCACTTGGCATGAACATCATCTGTACTCTACTAACCCCTGACCAGTCGCGTTCCATAAGGTAAGTGCAGTAAAAGTATAATTTTCGTAACTTAACAGTTACTCAGGCAATCATTCAGTCGAGTAACCATTCATTCATATAAGTCAATCTATCGTTTTAGTAGTTCATCAGTTTCTCAAACAACCAGTTAGTCAAACAGTAAATGCATCTTTCAATCAGTCAACCTATCTATTTCTTAATCAGCTCAATCAATAAATTAATCTTCAATTAGCTGTTCCATCATTTTGCCACAATTAATTCGTCAATCAATCAATTCCTTCATTTGCCAGGCACTAAAATGTATTCTTTCAATCAATCACTCAAACATTCAGTTGAAATTCCAGTCAGTCTATCAAATTAGCTCTGCTGTGTTCAATCAGTCAATTGATTTTGACATCAGTCAACCAACATTTGATTCAGCCGGTCAGTCAATCAACGCTGTAAGCTGACAATCAATCACTCAGTCAATCTATTAGTAATACATCTGTAATGCAGTAATGTAATCAGTCACCAATAAGCCACCAATCAATCATAACTTGGTGAGTCAGTCATAGAATCAAGATTCAAGAAATGAATCCTTCAATCAATCAATCTCTCAAATCAAGCTATTTTGTACAAAAACATCTGTCATAGATATCCCTGAGCCCAATTTACCCGCTCTTGTGCATTTCACATTTCTGCAGGGTATTCAAAATCCAGATTCAAGCTAAATTGGTAACACTAGGAGGCAGCGCACACAGATACACAGATTGCGGGGCTGCTGCACATAAACATAATTTAGCAGCAGTTGCCACATAAACTGCAGCAGCAACCTTTAAGTTATGAGCCCGACGCGCAGCCAGCCGCGAGTTCATTTTGCAATTATAGACAAGCAACTAAAGTACCCCTCTCTCCCTCTCTCTCTCTCTCTCTCTCTCTCTCTCTCTCTCTCTCTCTCTTTGCTCCTTTTAGCTGCACCTGCTGTGGCAGGCAGCGCAGCGCCTTGTCGATCGTTCGGCTGCACCACATAAATTGCTGCTGCTGCTGTTGATGCTGCTGACTTTGTGCTCTGCTCTGCTGCTGCACTAATTTATGGCTTGCTGCATGAACGAGTGACTGACGGACTGACTGACTGACAGACTGAATGACTGACGAGTCAAGTTATTTGCCTGCCTGGTCTGCTGTTCGTTCCATCAGGATTGCCATTTTGGGCTGGCCTGGCATTTCGCTGGCCGCCAAAATTGGTTGACAACGATGGCACGAACGGCTGGCCAGCGATAAGTATCTTACAGATACTTTGGGCACGCATTGGCCGAGCGTGCATCTACAAGATACTTATATCCATAGCCAGCCTTGCGTATAATTTGCGCCTTGCTGCCTGCTCTGCATACAAAATGAGCTGCAGATACTTTTGTATCTTGCCCAGGCGCTTACACAGCCGCAGATACATTTGTATCTTTAACAGTTTAGACAGCCAGAAATCCTTTAGAACAACATTCAAACTCAATTAAATTTATGATTTTACATAAATAACTCAGCTCAGTTGCATTTGCATCTGGCTGCAGCTCAACCGCAAATTAAATCACAATTTTCAATGGGCTACAAAGTCAAACTTGAGATACTTTTTGGTGTAGGCGGCGTCTATACTGAGTGTGCGTGCGTGCGTGTGTGTGCTACTGGTTTTTAAAGTCTATTTGTGGCTATTAAATTTGATGAATAACCTGGAAAATCAAACACAATGAAACCTCGAGAGTCAAATCCGAAAAGACGCTCGAAGTTCATTAAATTCTGTAAAAATATACATAAAATATGCAAAGGCGTGCCAGGGCCAAAGAGATTATCTAGATACAAAGACAGACAGGGAGAGAGAGAGAGAGCTAACTTTTAATATATGATAATTAATTCATTATCGATGCTGTGACGTGAACAGGCAGACAGCCCGACAGTCAGCCAGCACAGAGATGGGCTGCAGGACAAGGCTCTTGACAAGGATTTCACTTGCAATTAAAACGAACAAGACACAAAAATTGCTGGCCAAGCTGGCTAAGCCAACCTGGGACCAGGACCAGGTAGCCTTCATTGATTAAAGCGCGCCTCGACATGGACTAAAAACTGATTATCTGCATATAAGCGACTAAAAATCACAGCCAAGACAACAGCAACGACGAAAAAAAGAGAAAAATAATTGCCCAGAACTGTTTAACATATCAGAGCAAGAGATGGAGGCAGAAGAAGTATAGTCGAGTGAGTCTTTTATAAAAATTCAACAACATGTCATTGGCAACAGCAGTGGCTGCGGCTGTGGCAGCGGCGTCGTGCCCCAGTGCTGCATAGCTGGGCACCCTCTCCTCGCCAGTCACTGTCTGTCTCACAGTCGGTGCGCCTTCCTGTGCGACTTTGACTGCACAGGACATGGACGTGGACATGTCAATGTCTGTCTCTCTGTCTGTCTGTCTGGTTGGCTGTCTGGCAATGGCCTGCCCCATGGCAACTCTCTGATCCATATCGTTAAAAGTTAACGCTTTAGCGGGCCTTAACATGGCTTTTAGCGTTAATTAACAACGAATTTTGTTTGCTTCTTTTTTGTTTTTTTTTTTTTGTTTTTGTTGCTGCGAAATGCAAAATGCAACAACAGCAGCCGAACAAGTACACAGAATGTTAAGTGACAATCAGCTGATAAGCTGCCGCAACAACAGCAACATCGGCCACTGCTGTAGCCAACAGCCAAACACGATAAGCCACCAAGTTAAATGAATATAACTGTGCATTTCGCTGCAACACGTTGAGCACAAGCACATAACAGCACTCTAACAGTGAGAAGCGCAGCGAAAGGTGTCAAATGTTATGGTTAACAGGGGAATCACTTTTACAGCAAACGGAGAATGAGCAGTAGCAGTGAGAGAATGCAAGTTAAGCTTAACAGTAAACAGAACAGTGATAGGTGTATCACTTAACAGTGCACTGAAAAGCGCTGACAGTTAATCTAGTCAGTGCTAGAACTGTAACAACGTGATGTGCCCGCCTATGCTAAGTTAACAGTATGCAGAATTCACATTATGTTAGGCTCCAACTGATTTGGAAAGAATTCTATGAAGTTTTACAGTGAGAGCTGTCTATAAAGCTTAACAATATCTGTCCTATATTCTATATATAACTGAATAGATAACTGTGGGAAGAAAAAAAAAAGATTTATCAATAAGCCTTTTGAAAATAATCAAGAAGCACTTAACATATGTAAATACTGGTTGTAAAACCAAGTCAAATTTTGAAGACAACTAACTTCAAAGCTTCTTCAACAGAACACTGAAAGATAGAGAGCGAGCTGTAAGCGCTATTGACATGCCATCAACTCAGCAACTTAACAGTTACTTAACATTAAATGAGACACTGTTATTTATTTTTTTTTGTTATTTGATCTGGTTTTATTTAAGCAAACTAAAAATTAACAAAAATTGTTTAAACATTTCTTAGAGATTATACTACAAATTACAAATACATTTGTTATTCATATATATATATATACACGCACACACAGATAAGACATACGTTCGGGACTGTAGTTAACAGAGTTCAAAGAACACTTGATGATGTTAATAATGAATGCTATGTCATATCTGCGAAATAAACTCTAAGCTCAACTTAAACATAGACTAGACCATTAATTGAACTAAGCTATTAGCTTCAATGGAAGAGTGTACGTAATGCTACATTAAAAAGGAAGCACTTGGAAAGTGTTGAATTGCTGGAATTGCAGAACTTAAGTGGTAATAGTTGAAAACTTGCATAATCTATTTATCAGTATATATATTTATATGCTTTTTGGAAGGCAAGTTCTTGATTAACTTATGAATCTCTAGGAAGCACAACTTTCGAGTTGAATTCTATATATATATGTACAAAGAACCACATGTTTATCATTTTAGCTGTTATCGATTTATCGTTCATATTCGCATACTTAAATATTAAATCACAGTGATGAGATTTGTTTTTTTTTTTCTTTCTCCTAAACTTCTTTAGACGTTTGCCAAACAAATTTCGGTTCAGAACCGATCGCAACGTCTGCAACAGCCAAGGGTAGACACCGATAAATATCGATCTACGTTTTATCTGGGCGGGCAGAAGCTGAAGTAGGGAAAGAGTTGACAGTGCAGCGAATAGAAACGCTTTGGATCTGTCTTCAGATCGAAGCCATCCACTTTGATCACATTCCATTGATTCTTCATGTGGGCATAGCTGAAGGACACCTGATCCTGGAATGTATCGGAGCGTATAAGCTCCATCGGCTCCAAATGCGAATGGAAATTATCGACAACAGTCAACGGCACCTTCAGCAAATGCTCTGCAAAACACCAAAAGAGAGAGAGCAAAGATGGAAACAGTTAATATTACGCTTGATGGGTTAGCATTTTAGGCATTGCAGCTTCACTCACCTATGATGAAACCCATTGTGACGTCGTCCGGAAAGCGTATCTTGTCGCCGATGCTAATAAACTTGCCGCCACCTGCTATGGGCAGCATCTTCAGAGTCAAAGCTCGACTTAGGCAGAAGCCAGCGCCGCCTGTGGCAAACCAAAAGGTGATCTTCTTGTTGGTCGTCGCGTTCTTCTGCAAGATGAGAAGAAGTTGAAGGCAAAGTTAACGGAAGAACTAAATAAATGAGCTGAGTAAAGGATGAACATAAATAAAAATAACATTTTTGAAGTTGAAAGCGGGCATATAAGACTGGGAATACATGGAAATATACAGTAAAGTAGATAGAGGACATTTAACTTTTAGTTAAGCATAAAGCAGAGTTCAGTCTTTAAGCCAGCAATTTCTTTAAGCACGCTTACAGCGTATGATGCAGTCGTTCACGCTGAATCTACTCTGATTTTTGGCAAATTGTTGACCAAAAAAAGTATAAAGAAATCCCCAGTTGATTAATTAACCATGTAAATGGGACATGTGCGTTAAGGAAACTTAATACGCAGTCCCAAAACCAAAAGCCTGAACCAAAACCCAAACCAAATCGAATATACGAAGACTTTTGACAGCAGCAGCAGCAGCTCCTCGTGACCTAATGAAGCGTTAAGTTTTTATTTTTTTTTTTTTTGTGGGCTTTCAATTAGTTTGTGGCAGGGATCAGGCTCGATTCGTCGATTCAACGATTCGTCGTGGCATGCGGCCCAGCCTACAATAAGAAGTCAGAGAGAAACACTGTTTGCTGCATGCAACAGCATTCATTACGGGATCAGCTGGCTACATATATATCAAATGGATTGAAATGGGAACACAGATCGAGAGAGCCAGCCAGTCCAGCCAGCCCAACCAGCGCTTGTGCTTGTCTGAGCCAGATCATATCGGTTATTAATGATAGCCTGCGCTGGCAGCTGGAAGCCAAATGGCGGCATAGACAAATGGCCACAGCCAGCCGCATAAATAATGCAGCCCGGAGAAAGGCGATCGCCGCTGCCATATACCCAGAGCTATGGACATGGCCATAAACACAGCGTCATGTAATTATTGGTATTGGAAAATATGCAAAAAAAAAGAAGCAAAATGCAAAATAATAGCCAGGCAATAGAGCATGCGCGCCTATCAGTTATCCTGTACTAAATGTCAAATATTTATAGCTATAGCCAATATTAATGTTGATCAACTTGGATAGCACTGAAAGTCTTATGAATTTGAAATTTATTGCCAATGTTACAAGAGTAGACATTCGTGGATATGATACCCCCTGCCAAAGATACAGGGTATGCAAAGTGTGTAATAGAAACGAACATTGATTTGCACTTACGTTATCGAGATGTATTTCCAGCGGCGAGGATATGCTCGGCTTGCCCAGATACCAGTCCACCGTGGGGCTATACTCATCCAGCAGTTTCACCAAACGGGGCACATTGACATAGTTGTCATCGTCGAAGTGACAGAACCATCTGGAAACATTACAAATTAGTTAAAAGCACAAATTCAATCAGACACCACTGAGCTATAGTGTATTATAGCTCTTATATAAATCGATAGAATATTTATATTTTCAAATATTTTATTCTGTTTTTGGTTGAATTAGTCGAGATGCAGTTGACATTGGAGCAATTGGCGCGCATTGCGCTGGGCGTGCCGGAGATGAATCACGTGAATCTCGCAGTTCTTCACAGTCTATTGGATACGTTGATGAAAAAGATGAACTGCAATAATGATTTGGTAACAATTGATGGCTTTGAGGGCAAGTGCTTGGAGAAGCTGCTGGAACGCTCGAAAATCTCGCCGCTGCCATTCGATTTGGCCAACATCGAGCCAATTTCCAATGAGTTGGATAAGTTGGGGGCAATGGAGAAGCGTTTGGCCCAAGTCGAATCAAAGCTGGAATCCCACTTCAAGCAAATACGCATCGTCAACAAGGTGAACTCGAAGCAGTATGGAAAACAGTTATGGGAACAGTACACATCACCCTGTGAGGATCTGTGCACCGTTTGCGACGAGGACAACAAGATTGCCTGCAGTCTGCTACAGAATATGGACTTCATGAAGAAACTATTGCGACGCATTGCCCCGCCGCTACTCGAAATGATAGAGAAAATGCAAGCGGATCTGAATAAGTTCTATACAACGCTGGATACATTTTTGAAGAAAACCCAGAGGCTGTTCGACCGACTCGAAATGGTCAAGCAGTGCGTCATCGAGATTGAGAGTTTGCGTGAATTGGTCAAGGAGTATAATCTAACCTTCATTGGCACCATGGAGGAGCTGCAGGATATGCTCGATAGTAAATTGGATAAGGTCCATATGCCGGCACTCAAGAAGTATATACGCGATCGTTTCGATAATATCGATAACCGTTTGAGACTGATTGAGGAGAAGGATTCGTGTCCACGTGCTGCTGGATTCCTTTATACAGACATTGCTTGCATCTCCTGTGGCAATAAGAACGTTGGCGTCGATGTCGGGCCACTTAACATTGGACCTCTGCCGGATGCCAGACGCGATAGCAAATGCCCGACGATGCCGCTAAATTGCCAAAAGAACTTTGCCTCTCGCATCCACGATAAGGAGCCCACATTGATGGTGCGTGTTCAGAACCTGGATTTGAGTGTGATTGCCCAACGATTGAATCGTAATAGTACAGCGAAAGTCTGCAAGCTGCCAGAGGCCAATGATACCATCTACGGCGTACGCAACTCCAACTATTCTGTCTAAACCCCATGTCATCCCTATTTAACTTTTCAAGTTCGTCCAAAATCGTTAACGTTTAGTAATGCTGACAACCAGTTTTCTCCTTCTGGCCCAACGACGTCTGCCCACAGCGTCTCACATACAAAAAAGTGCACTAATTTAAATGGTAATTACCGGTAGTCCAGTTCACTTGGACTGACGTCAACTTTAGCTGCAGCTGCATACGCCGCGAAAGGGGGATTAGCTGGAGTGACAAACGATCAACCATATCCGGTAGCCCGCGCAGTTCACCTAATGATGCCATTAAAATGCAGCCGTGGCTATCGAACGGGTTCTCTACCGCACGCACACACGCAGCGCCAGAGACAGAGATAGAGATAGAGACAGAGACAGTGCGAAGAGAAACGAGGTAACTTAGCTTGGTCATAAAGTTTGCCAGCCTAATGGAGAAATCGGTTGAGAGCATTCAAATTTCCTTTAATAAGTCAACATTCGTAACGGGTTTTCCTTATCTACTTAAGTGATTCCAACTAAATTACCTAGAGTTAATTATAAACTGAGAAAGAGTTAACTGAAGCTATAAAGTAACTGATGTGATATGGATATATAGATTATGTGACCATGCGGAAGCTTGAGCTACTAAACCTAGTTATATATAGTATTATAGTTGCGAGTGCGTTTCCATATTCGAGTTGGGAATTCAATAATGTTATTGGGAAATATAGTAATAAATAAAAAAATGGCTAGACTCTAGTAATACTCTCGGAATTATTCCTTAAGCATGTTCTTTAGGCAGTTACAACTGTAGAACTAGATTATAAGATCTACCAATATTGGTGAAAGGATCATAGATATATTTAGAGAACAGTTCTTGAAACAAACTTCAAAGTGACTTAAAGCAAATGACATGAGTCAACTAGATCTTGATATTCCTTAAGTTCAGACTAACCTCTAAAATCTATCTTCAACTATCAACATATTCTCATCTCAAGAGATGAGCAGCTCTTAAGACTTTTCATGAGCACTTAATCAGTAAAGAAAATTCTCCTTGCATTGCCTTAACTTATCATATCTCATATGATAACAACCTTAAAATACCTCAACTAAATCGCGACTATAACTTTAGAGCTGTTAGCTGCAGCTTAGGTTTACTTTTCTTTGTCGCACATCTTTAAACTGTCTTCAGGTTGGAGCTGAATTAATCCGCCTAAAAGTATCTATAAAATCTGCTGCAATATCTTTAGGCATACGCCCGAGGCTAAGCAGCCCCAACTTCTAGCTAGCACTCTGTCTCTTTCTATCTGCTTAACGGCCTCTCTCTCTCTCTTATGGTGAGCAGTTCATAACTATTCAATAAAATCGAAGCGTCTGTTGGCGTCTGTTGGGTAATTTAATATAATTTTTTATTACATAAGCCGCAAGGGGAACTTAGGCAAAGGCAGACGCTTGACAGCGAGGGGCAGGGTTTTGTGTCTTCACTTTTCTAAGCGCTGCGGCAGCTCAGCTAATAGTGGCACTCATAAATTGTTATTGTTGTTGCTGCCACATGCGATACCTGTGCGAAACGGCAGCCAAGTTGTTGTTGTTGTCGTTGGTTGTTGTTTTCCTGTTTGTCGCTTGGCTCTTTTAGTCGCTTCGTGTCGCATAAATATGCGCTTTTAATTTCGCTTAATTATGCGTGCCACAAATGCGCGTACACTGGAAGAAATGAGCTGTACCTAATACAGAACTAAGTTGATTTAAGCGGCGTATTTCAAGCAGAAAAATACTCACACCAAGTTTGATTGTGAAATGACATCGAAATGTTTCATAGAAGATATACTTCTTATTCTTGAATTGAAGTGTTTATAGACTTCTTGTAAAGCAACAATTGTTGAAATGTATACATATATGTTTATATAATACATATGGTTATCAAAAATAATACATACAAGTCTAGAGATAAATGAGTTTCCTCGAGAGTTTTCATTGGCAACTTTTGCACTTTCAAAAAACGATTTCATACAAGACTTTGGCTTGTCTAGTTTCTATTTGAGCTCTATTTTGTGTTCCTTTTTTTTTTAGTGTAACCTGCAGAAGGCTGCTCTATGCCTGCCTGCCTTGTCTGACACCCTCACTACTCTACTTCTGCCTCCCTTTCTCTTTCCCAAATTGAAATCTAGCTGGCATTTTATGTGTTTGCCTTTATTTAATTAACGCGTTTGTCTACGCTTTTTGTGGCCTGTATTTGGCATTTTATGAAAATGAAAATGAAAATGAAAATGTTTTCATTTCGATCGCTGGCAGAGAGATAGAAGGACAGACAGAGAGGGGAAAGGACAGAATGGGGGAATGGGAGCAGCGATCGCTGCAGCTGGCCAACAACGTTGGTGGCTTAAAATGCTGCCGCAGCGTTTGCTTGTTTAGATATTTGGGTCTGTGTTTATCTGGCATCGCATTGCAGCAGCAGCAGCAGCAGCAGCAGCTAAGGGAGTCTGTGTGTGTGTGTAAACGCAAAACGAGTGCAAAAACTTTTATTTGAAGTTAGTTTATTTTTTCATGGCAGTTTTCCAATTACTCGAGTTCCTGCTGCTGCTGTTGATATTGCTGATGTGGGCAGCAGCTGTTGCCGGGGCGTAGTCGCCATCGTCTTTTGGTCGACTGCAGTTGAAATGAGTTTATGTCTGGAGCCATAATAAAAAATGATTGACGGGGCACTTCGCGAGCCGCCAATGCAGGCAGTCTTAATAGATTTCGCATTAAGAGTGAGTCGCAGTCGCAGTCGCACTCGCTCTCGAAATCCGACTCGATGTTGGTGCCAGCAACAACAACAACAGTCAGCGTTAAAAGTATTTTGACAGGCAGCCGAGCAAAGGCGGATCGTGCCAGATAAGCGATCGCCAAACAGAAAAGAAACCAGGATGACGAACTGATTTCGTTTCGTTTGTTTTCTTTACTTTGCTGCTGCTGTTGTTGTTGTTGTTGTCTGGCTTTGCAATTAGCAATAAGTCAGCTGTCAGAGCGTCAGAGAATGTATCTTACAGATACAATATATATACGTATATTTGCGGATTGATACAAATCAATGTTTGGGTGCCGTGTCACGGGTCTCCAAAACAAGATATTTACATTAAGGCGGGCACTTAAATCAAACAGCGCAGCTCATTAACAACAGCAACAGTTGCTGCGCGCCTGCAGTGGCTGCAGTGGAGTGCAGTGCTGCAAGCGTGACTCACAGATTTAAGAGTTGCGCGCTCAAATATATCTCGCAATGCTGCTTTGACGCGCTCACTGAACAATTGAAACCACAGCGGCGACAATTGAAACGCATTTGTCAGCAGCACTAATAGCAACAACAACAACAACAACACGACTCGACGATATCGCTGGCGTCAGCAATAACAACAGCAACAAGAGCAAAAGATACAAAAATGTATCTTGTAGCTACAAGCCTGGCAAATTGACGCCAATTGTCGTGTGGGCGACGCGTAATTGAAATGTAGAGCAAGCGATTTGCCATGCAACAACAGCAGCAACAGCAGCAACAGCAGCGGCAGCAGTAGCAACATTTTTTTGCTTTCCGCCGGATGCAACAGTTGCTAATGCAACTTCATCTGCATATCCAGCCAGCTCCAATTGTGCATTTCCGTTATGCACAGGAAAAAGTAGACATCATTTTCGACTTCAGATTGCGACAATGTCAAGTAAATTTAGCTCCGCTCCCCTCCGTCTTGACTAGCTGCGCCCCTCTTTTGATTGCCTCAATTGAATAATTGTGTGGTGGTTGTAGTTGCTGCTGTTGCTGTTGCTGCCACAAGTGGCAAATAAATGAAATTGATGCGTTGGGCTGCATTCTCTTTCCCTTTCTCCCCGGCCCACCCCGAGCAACTGTTGCTGTAGTCGCGGTTAAAAATTTTCTCACAAGCAGCAACATCTGGTTTTTCACATATGCGACAAATGCTTACGAGGTTTTTCCAAGCCGCAAAGAAAACGCATAGAGCGCAGCAACAACAGCAATTAAAATTGTCGCAGCTCTCGCTGCAGCTAAGCCTTAGATGGATTGGTGTTGTGTGTGCATAATAATGCGGCTGTTGCCGCAACAATTTCTGTTTAAACAAAACCCGCCCTGGACTATGATTTTGATGTGGGATTAGCTGCGGGCTGCACCAGTGAGTAGGGAAAAAAAGGGGGAAGCACTCGACGCCTGGGAAATAACATTGATGTGCCACATTGCAAGCGACGTGCAACGAATTCCCACGCGCTTTCTCAGCGCCAGCAACAACAACAACACCCACCCAAAATAATTGCAGGCAAAAAAACTCATCTTGAAAATATATATAAAACAACATTAAGAGCAACATCTACAACGGCAACAATTGCTGCTGTGAATCCTGTTTTGTTTTTGTTTTTGTTTTTTTTTTTCGAGCACTTTCCATTGAGCTCCACTTTGGCAGCTGATGCTGTGAATATTACGCATAATACGTGTCGTAATTGCATGAGGGACAGGCCGAAAGCAGAAAATATTAACAAAGTAATATCAGACCAAAAATGCCGTTATAATGCCAATAAATGTTGTTCACAAAACGTGCCACAAAATTGCCGAGGCAACAGATACAGATACAATTGCAGTTACAGCAAAAGATGTAGGCAAAAGATACAGATACGTTGCAACTGATGCGAATGCAGATGCAACTGCATTGCTGCAGATACAAATATAACATTATAGGAGACACAGATACATAGGCAGATACAGATAAAGATATATAGGAAAAGATACAGCTACACAGGAATAGATACATAATACTGTACTGGAGATACAAATATAAAAGTATAGAAATACATTCATAGATACATTTTCCATTTACAGATACAGATACACATACGTACTAGCTGATACAGATACAAATGCACAGTTCAAGCTAAAGACACCAATGCACATACAAAGATACAAACATACAGACACAGATGTAAGTGCAAAGGCACAGATACAGATACTTGCCACTATCTTAATGCGTCATGGCAAGGGCATGCGCCGCGTTTCGCAAATCAGAGATACAAGATACATTCGCACAATATTGGCTAGTCGAAACGCGACATTTGTTTATTAGGTGTGGCAGGCATACGGCACGACCAAACACACCCAAACACACACCCAACGCACACACACACACAGCATGAGATAAATTAGAACTTGAAACAAATAAATTGAAAAATAAAAAGTTGAAAGCACAAAAAAAGAGAACAGCAACAACAACAAGCAAACAATTTGAAGCGTGCATTTGATTGGCGCTTTATATAAAAAACAAAGGCTGCGAGCATGGTGACTGACTGACAGATACCCTGTACAGCATAACGAAACACAACTCTTATATTCTTCTTTATACTTTCCTTCTCCCCTACTTATCGTCTTCTTATAATCGTCTTCCAGCTTCACTCTGCTAGAAAAAGATACTTTTGCTGCATATCTAAACTTTATCTTCTAGTGTTACTGCTTTTCTTCCTTCTTCTCTTCTACTGCTTAGCTCTTGTAATTTGGAACTCCTTCTACTTTTATACATCTACTGTCTTAACTCTCTGCTTCTACTTTTACCTTTCAACTTAAATTTAGCTCTCTGTTACATAGCTCTTTCATGGACACAGTAAACTCTTCCTTTTGAAATTTGTAATGGGTATAGGGCACACAGAAATCTAATTTATATAAACTTGAATGTCGCAACAGCTGCAGAGGCGGCGCCGACACCTTCTTGGCGCCTGTGTCTCTATATATGTGTGTGCTGCTGCTGCTGCTGTGTGTGTGCTATAGAAATTCCTTTCAGCCGATTTCCCTACAGCTCATAATTAATGATTGCCTTAAGCTGTTCGACTGCATGCATTAAGCTGCGATTCAGTGAGACAGAAAGAGAGAGAGAGAGAGAGAGAGAGAGAGGGGAAGAGAGGTAGAGGCGGCTTGGCTTAAATGAAGGCTGATTGACGTGCCAGGTCGAGCGGTCAGTCAATTGTTGTTGCTGGTGACTTGCAGTTGTTGTTGCTGTTGTAACAATTGCTGCCGCCGCTGTTGTTGCTGTTGTAATTTTTAATTAAATTGCACTAATTGTTCGGGTTTATAATAGACATACTGCAATTAGCCCGTCAGCAGCAAGCAAAAGGCGTCGCTTCACTTGAGTTGCCGGCAACAAGTAGTTGCTGCTGCTGCTGCTGCTGCTGCGGCCACATTGCATTGAATGTAATTAAAAGACAGAGTTGAAAGCGAAACAGGCACATTTGGGGCTCAGTTGGCTTGATTTGCATTTAATAGAATGGACGTCCCGCTGCGGCGATTCAATTTCTGCTGCCGCAACAGCACCGGCAACGGCAACAGCAGCGGCCATATATTGCTACTGTGCGTAGCAATGGGTCATAAAAGCGCAACAGCAGTTGCTGCAGCCAACTGAGCGCCATAATTGCCCGTTTCAGTGCACGTTAATTAACCTCTTTCCATATTTTGCCAGCGATTGTTGTTGCTGGGTGTTGCAGTTGCTGGAGTCGATGCTGTTGCACTTATTCCAAAAACAACAGCAACAGCAGCAACAAATTTAAGCGTTGCCAATCAAGCGGCACAGGAAACTGGCTGCGCCACCTGATACCATTTCCAGCAGCAGCAACACCAGCAAGAGCAGCAGCAGCAGTAACTCCTGTTGCAAAAACAACAACAGCAACAGTTGCTGCTGCTGCTGCTGCTGCATCATCTTGATCATAACTGCACATTTAGCCTGCTTGCCATTTATTTTGTTTTATTTTTTTATGAACCTGCTGCAAGTTGCCAGCAACAATTTGTAGCCGCTGCTGCTGCCAGCAACTGTTGCTGCTCTTGTTGTTGTTGGAGTTGCTTTTGCTGCTGCATTGATTGCATGCTCAGTGCTTTTATAATGACAGTTTCAAGTTCTAAGCCAAAACGGAGCAGTCGCAAGACTTTTAAGCGAGCGCAAGAGCAACAACAGCAACAGGAGCAACTGCAACTGCAACTGCAACCACAACAGCAACATCCTACTCAGCCGCTCTTCATATTAAGTTGAGGCATGTCCGAGTTGTTCTAGATTTTCAGCTTGCAATACAACAATTTGTTGTTGTTTTTGTTGCTGCTATTGCTGTTGCTTTTGCTGTTGCTGCCAGCGCAATTACAAACAAGCTGAAGAATTTCTAGGCATCTCCTTTGGGCGCTAGTTGAAGTGTCTTTGCAGCTTGAGTCTTTTGCTGGACAAGTTTTGAGTGGCTGCAACAAGAAGGAGAGCAGCAGAAGCAGGCGCAGCAGCAGGCCCAGTTGCTGTTGCTGTTGCTGCTGCTGCGTCTTAATTGCGCAAATTAGAACGCATCGCAGCTGCAACCCGAGTTCCAAACTGGGTGTTTGCTTTGCCACAGATAGGATGCCTGTTGGATAGATTGCTGTGGTCGTTGCTGCTGCTGCGGTTGCTTATTAAAAGCATTCAAGTCTACAATTACAGCAGCAACAGTCGCTGCAATGGGAGTCATTGCACTGGTCAATGCACGCGCTGCCAACATATTTATTTTATGTTTCTGTTATTTCTGCCCATAAAGCTGGCTAAATGTGACAAGGGGTAGTGGCTCCAAAAGGGCACACAAAATGTTGCTGGTATTAAATTTGTTTGCGATATCAACGTGCAGAGACAGAAGTATAAAGAAGAGGACCAAAAGTATATCTATCTACAAATGAGAAGCTTCTTTAACTCAAATATAAATAAATTGAAATATTAAAAATAAAAACTTAAACAAAATTTTGCTAGGTTCAACAACAGATTTCGCTCTTAGACATATACTATACTATATTCTATATATATATATATGCTATAAATACTTTATGTATATATGTACTTATGTTTTGTATACTTACTTTTTGCCGCTCTCAAGAAAGATATCCAATTCGGCGGACATTTTGCAGCACAGCGCCTTGCGAAAGTGGCCCTGGGAGCATTTCGTATTTATCAAATGTCCCTCTGCAAGCGAGAAAGAGATGGCATTAGAGTGTGTGCTAAGAATTCGCTAAAGATTGGTAATTAAGCGAAAGACAAGCAATACACATGGGAGGTGTCGCGGGGTAGAGGGTAGACCATGGCTGAGACCAGAAGCCACATCTATGTTAATTAACCAAAAAGAGCCAAAGCTCATATCAGAGAAGCAGCAGAAGAAGCAGAACAACAACAAGAACGAAACAAACAGTAGCTTGTTAGTGGGGAATGCCGCTCATATCCAGCGGATGCGTTTTGTTGCTCGTTTGACAGACGCCGCCGATAAGGCCAGAGGCGTGGCCGGAGAGGGGGCGTGCGGTGACAGAACTTTGAAAATACAAAAGCGAGCGCAAAAAGTTGTGCGCCTTAATTGGATGAAAATTGTTCAAATATTTAAAGCACACACAACAAACTGGACAAAAGGACAGACATTAACTATATATCCTTTTGTATGCCGGACAAAATGCAGAAGAAGCGCAAGCGGAGGCAGAGGCAGTTACTGAACAACACATAACTCAAAAATGCAGACTCTCTTCTTCTTCTTCTTCTTCTTCTGTTCGCTGCGTGTTTAGTTGAAAATCCTTTTTGGCTCTAATCAAAATGCCAGCAGCCAGGCAAAGGATCCAGCTTCAAGAGGCTGTGAAACATGAGATCTGCCCGAAGCAGAGAGTCAGAGAGAGGCAGCGAGTCTAGGGGTATGCAAAAATAAAATACAATCTTCTGCTTCTTCTTCTCTCCCTTTTTTTTAAATTGAAATTTGAACTTCGCTTTTTTTTTTAATTAAAACTCTGAAAACTTTATGCAGCTGCACGCAAAAATCGAAGCACGAAAAGGCTGCAATTCAATTAAAATGCGGGTGAGCAGGTAAGCACACACACTCGACACTCACACACACTTGATACACACACACACGGACAGCCTAAACTTTAATCGGTTTTCGTTCGGGGCAGACAGTGGCCAAGATTAGGCGTTCGATGGGGCGTGGCCGCGTCGCTGATGTGAAATCCAAATTGAGGCCAAGAACGGGGTCGGACAAACGTACCCAAAAAACAAAAAAAAAAGAGGAAAGGGTAAGAGGTCGACAGGTAACTCCACGCTGATAAATATGCATTAAGCCAAAAAACAATTCAGTTTTTTTTCTCATTCTTGAAATTGAAAATCGAAGCGAAATGGTAATCGAAATTTGTTCTTTTTGGCGGGCAATGCAAAAAAAGAAGTAATTTTATATCTTTTCATTTCCTTTTCATAAACATATTTATGAAATACTCACTTGTCTTCTCCTGATAGTAATGATCGTCGGTGTCTGTGAAGAACCAGGTCTGTAAAGATGTAAAACAAATTTGTTTGAATATTGTTTGAAGCAGCGAAATGATGTCATCAAATGTTGTAAATGGAAGTTCAGGTGAGCTGAGCTGAGTTTGATTAGCTATGTGAGAATTTTTGGTAGATTTAAGATAAAGATGCCCTAGCTGAGATCACAAGATGGCAGTTTATATATATTGAGAGGCTGTTTAAAAGATTTATGCTAGACTTATATAAGAAATATGGAGAGAGAGTGGGGATGTCGATAAGGGAAAAGGAGAACTTTTGAGAGAGAGAGAGAGAGAGAGAGATCAGAAAGACAGAGAGAAAGATCGATCTAAAAGAAAAATGTGATATAGTATTAAGTACAATTATAGATCTCTTTTTAAGGCGAGTCTTTATATATTATTTGCATAAACACCATTTGTAAACGAAGGCAGATCCCTGTACTTGCCTTAACCTTGCCTTTGTGAACTGTTGACCTATAAACAGATCAGATAAATCAATATTAAAACTGATTTCCAAATCAAGTATGCATCTATATACCCTATAATTTCGAGCACATTCTCTACAATTTCATGAGCAACAGTAAGCTAGCCGCTATACCATTATTTATAGCATATGATTTGCATATATTGTAAGTTAATCACAATTCAAGTCATGGGAACATAGACCTACTTTTTCCGACCTTACATTTAGTCATATATATATACATATTATTTTGGTGTCAAGACTAATCTACATATAATTATGCCAGCGTCTGCTGTAAGCCCCGCATTCCTCTTACAAGAGGTGAAGAAGCGACAATCAGATAAGAAAATTTCCCACACGCACGCTGAAATCGGAGCAAAAGCAAAGCAATTGGAAGAGAGAAACTGGCCATAAACTGGACAAAGAAGTAACTCAAGCAAAAAGAGAACAAAGTTTAAGAAATATAGTTCTAGTTGGGTTCGCCTTCTTTAAGGGATAAGTTAAGGTAGTTCTGGTAATTGTTCTACTTGCTTCTTGTTGGTTTGTGTCTTTTATGCATCGCTGCTCTGCTAGGGGTTCTATTTGAGGGCTATTTGCTTCACACGAATCCAGTAAGAAACTTTAAACTGTGTTCCCTAAGTACTTTTCGATGCCAAAGCAGACAGTGGGAATGCTTCCTCCCTCACCCTCTCCCTCTCCCTCTCTCTCTGTAAGCATTCTCGGCCTAACTGTCATATCCAAAAACCTAATTGCCCAAATGACAGACGAAAAAAAGTTCCTGCGGCTATTTGAAAGTCTGCCTGCGCTTCTCTTGTTGCTTCTCTGTCTCTGTCTCTGTCTGTCTCTGCTGCTGCCTTAGCTTCTTTCCCTGCAAACTCTGCTTGTCTCTCTGCCACTGCTGCCTTAGCTTTTTTCCCTATGCTGTCGCTCAACTTCTTTCTGTGCTTCTCCCTCCCTCCCTTCTCGCCGCCTTGTCGCCGTCTACAACTCAATTGGTTTTGCCTTTAATAACTATTTCTTCGCCTGTGTCAAATCAGGCGAAAATCGTTTTAAACCATTGACAACAACACGAAGCACACAACAGCAACATGTTGTTGTTGCTGCTGCTGCTGTTGCTGTTAGTGCCACGACAGCAACATGCGGCAACAACAATACGCCCGCTGCACAAGCATTTTGGCCAAACTCGACTGTGTTTAAGAGTTAGAAAGTCAACGTTGCCAACGTTCAAGTTGTTGTCGAAGTAGTTGTTGCTGTTGTTGTCGTCGAGTCGAGTTCTTTATAACACACCAGCAACAGCAACTGCTGAAAACTTTTCGTCGTCGTCGTCTGCTGAATTTTCATGGATTTTCACGAGATTTTATTTGAGTGCGCGCACTCACTCACTCTCTCTCTCTCTCTCTTTCTCTCTCTCTCTTTCTCAGTCTCTCACTCTTTTGGCACTTTTCATTTTTCGGCTGCTGCTGCGGGGCAAAAAATGTTAACACCATGTTGCAGCTAGATATTGCTGTTGCAGTTGTTGTTGTTGCTGCTGCTGTGGATGCTGCTGCTGCTGCTGCTGCTGCTGCTGCTGCAGTTGCACTCGCACTTGACTCGCATTTAATTTATGTGACTGTTCAAACTGTTGACAAACAACATTACAACATGTTGCAAATTTATGTGGCAAGTTGAGCGCTCTGATGCAACTGCCACATAAATTTAAGCATAGACTTTAGCCAGACTCGGGATAATTTTTATTCTCTGTCTCTTTCATTTTTTACTTTTTACGTCAGTCTATTGGCCCAGTTAATTGCTAACTGACGGTGCGTGGGCGTGGCATGCGGGCAAGGCGTTGCCTACTCGTAAATTTAAATCGAAATGAGCAGCAGTCGAAAAGGCACTGCAATAGAAATTCTAGGTAATTAACCAGACAGTGAAGCCTCAAAATTGTGAAAGAGCTTTAAGTCTAGCAGGTGATAGGCTTGAAGTTACCTTGTAATATGGATATATGGATGTAGTATATCATTTTTATGTAAGGTATATAAAGTTTGTATAACACTTGTGTTTTATAACTCAGACAGAGACAGAGTTAACCTCTAAACTAGACACCTAATATACCTGTGGCATATAGAAAGATCAAGTATATTTTAATATTTTACAACTGAAAGAGCTTGACAGAAGTCTATCTACTTGATAAATTACAGGGTATTCGACTAGCTATGCCCAATTCACAGCCTTCTAAAGCAATGCACAGCATTACAGGGTACAGACACGTTTGAATATCTCAAGTGCATAACTGCTAACATAGCATAGACAGAGAGAGAGAGAGAGATAGCGAAAGAGGGAGAGAAAGAGATGGCAAGCGAGAGTCCATAAATTTGCCAACATATTTCGCCTGGGTCAGCATTAAATGCAAAACAAATTTATCATGAAAGCTGCAGCTGGAGTCGAGCTGCTGCTGCTGTTGTTGCTGCTATAGTCGCTGTTGTTGTTGCATGTTCGTTTTGTGGATTTGAATTCTGATTCGGATTTGGGTGTTTTTTGCACGTTGCACGTAGCAAGTTTGCGGCCAGGCTGCGGCGCGGCATGCATTCAATTGGAACGAAGCGATTGCCACAACAATTCGTTATGTTTTCGGCGCCCAAAGAGGAGAGCACCAAGAGCTGGCCAAGAGCAGTCAAACAGTTAACTGACTGTCGCCGGTATAGACCAGCAACAACAGCAACAACAACAAGCAGCTGCAACAGCAACAACAATGCATTTTCAATGGCTCCAACTCCAGCTGCAGCTGCAGGCAAAAGGCGGCGGCTAGGCCAAAAAAACCAACATTTTGGACCGTTGCATTGCAGCATTTTGGCTATTTTTTTTTTTGTTTTTCTTGTTGCTATTTGTGGAGCTGCATTGTTTAGGCTCTCCACACCCTGCTGCAGTCCCCTCTGCGCCCCTGGCAGCAGTTCCACTTGAACAGCACGTGGGGTGCGGTCCGTCCATAGTTCCATTTTACCTCGAGCCGTTGCCAAGTGGTTTGAATTTGCCTCTATCTTTGTCTTGGCTTTGTCTGCATTTTGGCCAAATAATATGATTATTAACCATGATTTTGTGGGGGGCGTGTGCCGCGCGATGGCCAACTGGACATGCTTTCCCAAAAAATTCATTTTAAGCCAGCTGCAGTCGTAGCCAAAGTGAAAGTTCACCAAATCGAATTGAAGAATTTATGAATTGTAAGCTAATCAAAACCAAATTATGGATCTTTGAAACTATGTATGCAAATACTTGATTTAATGAAAAGGAAAATTAGTCAGGGCTCATTCAAAGATACTTTGAAATAGATAAACTTGACTGAAATTGGAAATCTTATTATAATAGAGAGCCGCAAACTCTGTGGATTGGGGGAATATAGAGATTTAAGTACTCTTAAGTCTTCGTATATGCGATATTTATCGACATAAGTTATCGATACTTGAAAACGAATGGCAATAAATACCTAACTATATGGTATGAAAAACGATACTTATCGTTATGAATTATCGAGAGCTTGAACCCAAATTTAACGTAGTATAAAGTAGTATAAAAGTTATAGACTATGATTATTTATCGATAATATTATTAAAAATAAAAAAAAAATGTATATTATAACTATATTCAATATAAAGCCAGAAACTTGATATTGATCCAACCATCGATCGATTGTTTTGAGAAAAAGCTCTGTCTATTTTACAGAGTGTCAAGCTGAGCTCTTTTAGTTTAGTTATATATCTTTATATGCTTGATTAGATTATAGCAGCTTTTATATTTTTTTTTGTTTTCTTCAAATTCTTTTCGTCTCCCAACATATCTGCAAAATCTCATCAAAAAGACTTTCTATATGATGGGAATTCAGACTATAAAAAACATTTCTAACACATAAACAAACTTAAAAATTAAAGATCTAGAAAAAGGCAAAATTTGATAAAGAGATACAGATAAAGATACAAAACCCGTCGAGATAATTAATTTCTTAATTCACAAATAAAAAATTCCATTGATGTAATACTCATTTTTTCTCTTTCGATTGAAAATTTGGAGCTGATCGAGGCAACCGCAAAGCAAACAAATTGAGGGCGTGGTCCAATTTGCGTAATCTCTGCTCGGCTTTATAGATGTTGGCCAGCTGAGCAAAACCACAAAAGGTTCACATTTTAATTATAGGTCTGTCTGCCCCGCGACCCTCACACCTGCCACCAGCTGTTGTTGCCCCCGCCCCCCCACGACGGCAACATGTTGCGGGGCGTGTTGAAAGTTATTTTCTCCTTGTCTTCTTGTTGGTTAATGAGGCGTTTGGCCAAAAAGAGTCCAAAATGAATCAATTAGCTGAATGTGTATTTGATTGGCGGCCCTTGCGATGGTAGCTGGCAGACAGAGATGAAGCTATATAGTGTGTATCTTTAAGATACAAAGATACTTTACTGTGGCAGCAGACTTGGCAGCAATTAGGCAGACAAACAACTGTTGCAAAGCTTGAAATATGTATTTGAATATGTTAGCTTACTAGAAATTGATGGGGCTAGAGACAGAGTGGGTATAGCATGTTTCCTTAGCATGTTTCCATAAGATACATTTGCCTTAAGATACTTTGACAAACAACTGTGGCAAATATGTATATGAAAGATATGAATTTTAATATAGACATATATGAAATTATATACACAGAGCGTGTGGTATATATTCCTAAGATAGTTGTGCCGTCTGATAGCTACAAGATACTTTGAAAGTATGCAAAATGTATATGTAAAATACTTCTGCCATAAGATGCTTTGACAGTGTGCACAAAATATCTATAAGATATTTTCCCTTAAGTTACTTTGAGAATATCTTAAATGTATCTATAAGGTACTTACTTGCCTTAACATACTTTAGAGTATAAGATACTTTACACTTAAGATACTACAAGAGTATAAATAATGTATCTCAAAGATGAATTTGCCTTTAGATATTGAAAGTATCTATAAGATACTTTCATCATTCGAAGATGATGTAAGAAACGTATGGAAATAGACAATAGAGATGTATCTATTAGATACTTGTACTCATAGATACATTAATAAGAACTATAGATGCAACGCAAAGCTGCAACCACCCCAAAAACCACTGCAAATTTATATGAAACATACAGTAGTTATAGGCATATATACATATACATGAGAGAAGCTTTTCTTCTTCTTTTTCGTCATTAATCTCTTCCTCTTCCTGTCGTAATTGAATTTCATTTGCCATATGGCGCATTAATTGTACGTACGCTGCTTGTTTGCAGGCACTGTCCAAGCAATTGGCATATATTAAAATGGGCACATTAAAAAGGAAGTTGCATGCGGGCGAGGGTTGGGGGCGTGGCATAATTCGCAAAAAAAAAGAAAAGAAAAAATTTTGTCGCTTGTGTCGCATAAACAACACAATGGAAAATATTTCAATTTATTGCGAATTAAATTAAATTGAAGCGCATTGAAAAGGCCGCCAAAATAAAAATCCCCAATCAAAAGCAACAGCACGGGCTGCAGCAGAGAGAGGGTGTGCATGTGTGTGTGTGTGTGTACGTTGGCGGCACACTTTGGACGTGCTGTCAATTGAGCTTTAATTGCCATGCGGCTCATTGCGCATACGCCGCGTGAGCCGCAAGCAAAAGAGCAAAGCTCTGCTGCCCGTCCTCCCTCTCAACCTTGCTGCGCATACAATGTGCAAGAGAGGTAGATGGAGAGAGAGAGAGAGAGAGAGAGAGAGAGACAGAGAGAGACATATGACAAGTGTCATTTGCTCTGCGCATATTTATGAGGCGCTGACAGCTCAAAGCCTAAGCGCAACTGGACTTCAACTAGAACTTGGGCTGCTGTCGAGTAAATAAGAAGCAGCTGGAACTGCAGCAGAAGTCACTGTTGCTGTTGTTGTTGTTGTTGTTGTGCCGCACTCGCTCGGGCCTGTCAACATGCCACAAACTGACCAAGGTACGAGCAAGAGAGTCTAAGCAGCTGGCTAAGCCAAGTTAATGAGAAATGGGACCAGGCTTTAAAGCAGCCAACGCGCTGAACGTGACGCATGGCAACTACAAAGCGCAAATAGGCCGAGACAGCGCTGAAGAAAAGCGTGTATGAACTTTGCTAACGTGCATAGCCGACTGAGCCAATGCACTGGAAAACCGAGAAATATGAGCTGAGGCAAAACTTAAATTAAAGACTAAAGAAAGTTAGTAGTAGCTCAACTATGCTGACTTTCGAACAGTAAAACTCAGAAAGTGATTGTCAACAGTGCAACTAGCAGATGAGAAAGTAAAAAGAGGCGTGGCAGTCATGTGTTTCTCAAACTGTGTGAGATGGAGGCAGAAACTTAAGGAAGACGCATTAAATAGAGAGAAACGAAAACATAAATCAATTTGAATATTGTTCGTAAACGAATATACCCCACATAAACTTATGAAACAGAGTAGAAGAGGCGCTGGTTGGAGGCATAAGAGCAGCAGCAGCAACCGCCTTAGCGCTTGTCCAGTTAAAAATTTAACGACAGTTGTTGCTTGCTGTGGCTAATAAAATAAAATGTGAGCCGCCACACACACTCACACACACACACACACACACACACACACACACACACACACACACACACACACACACACAGATACAGACACACACAGCTAAATAAAGACTTGTTACAACAGCGAGCAAATGTTTTTTCCGGGAAGACATTCGAGCAAATGTTGCCGTTTCTGTTGCTGTTGTTGTTGTTGTTGCTGCTGCCACTGACAAACGCTCAATAAGTGCCACACAGAGCATCATTAAAGAAAAACTAAATAGCCGAGCAGACAGAGAAAGAGGAGCCCAACAACAGCCAAGCAACAGCGAAAACCCACCCACTCGCAGAGCTGGCTGTCAAACTGTGTCTGCGATTTATCTGCATAAAGTCAGCGACATTTGACATGCGTTTGTTATGTTGCATGCAACTTGGACGAAAAGCAAATCAGATGCTAACTAAGCGAACTGCCAGACAGGCTGACAAACCTGCCAGACAACTGCCAACAGAGGCAGACACAAAGAGAAAGAGAGAGAGAGAGAGACAACCGCAGAGTGTGTAAAAGAGAGAGAGAGAGATACGTACACGGTAGCCTTTGCAATTTTCGTGGCTTTGCATATTTGGTGAAAATCGTTCAATCAAAGTCGAATCGCTGCAGCACGGCAGCAACTGTCAGTAATTTATGCTCATTTGTTTGTTGCATGAATAATTTGAATGCCACTTGAGAGCAGTTGCTCAAGCGGGACCAACACAGTCCCAACAGCGGCCAGCATGAAAAATTGTATTTGACCACAAACAAGATTTAGCATTATATATCTTTGATTTGTATGAAAGATCGAACAGAAGTGAGCCTAATGCAGCTTCAGCTGCAGCTGTAGAATTTGAGGAGAGCACTAAGAAACTAAACTAACTAGAGTAAGCTCACATAGAAAGAGAATTGTGAAGAACTGTGAAGGGACTACGAAATATATATCTATTCAGCTTTACTTTAAGCTATGCGCCTTTGCAACTATATGTATATATAACCTATCTCCTAATACAGCCCTTCTCTTTGCTAAGGTTAAAAATCCTTACATCATTTAGATAACTGTCAAAGAGTTGCTCTCTCTCTTTAGGATATCGATGGCTGTCATCCGACCTCACCTGCTGCATCAACATAAGAACTTCACATACCCTATAATTGTGCAGCACATTGAGCTATAAATGCAGCATACCCGCTGCTGCCAGGCAACAGCTGACCAATGTAGCCAAGTTAAGAGCTGAGTTGAAGACTTGTTGCTGTTGCCATTGGCCATTTATGGCTGGAGCGCGCAGCAAAGTGAAGTCTTGTGGAATGGACTGCAGCACAGAGAGGCACATTAAACAGGCGTTTATAATGTGCAACAGAGGCAGCAACATGGGGCAGCAACACAAATAGTTTCAAATGCAGCACAAACCAATCAAATTGAACGCATTTTGTAGATGTTGTTGCTGTTACTGTTGTTGCCTGCTCCATATTGCTGTTGGTCGCATCAAAATAATTGGCTGCCTGCAGCAGCAGCAGCAGCAGCCGCTGCCACTCGAAGCAAATCAAACTTGCAAGCCAATTGTTGCATGTCAGCTAGAGTGTTGTAGTTGTTGTTGCTTGTTGTGGCTGTTGCACTGGCAACAGTTGCTACTGCTGCTGTTGCTGACCTGTTCAATGCAGCTCGCCTTTAATAGTGTGAAAACTACAACTCGATATGGCAGCTGCAATTGTCTGGGCACTTAAAAGGAGCCCCATTGCACCCCATCCCCCTCTCTCTCGCTCTCGCTCTCCTCCCCTGCCTCTCTCTCTCTCACCCCACTTCATCTGCAATCAAAATAAAGCGCATTGCACGCTGCAAGCAGTTGCAGCCAAAAGCCTGAAACGTGCCTGTCAGGCATTTCAACAATTTTGAATAGTTAAAAGACACACACACACATATGTCTGTGTGTGTGTTGCTTATTTATTTATGTGGTTTTTTTCTTCTTTATTTTGCTTGCCTGCAGTTCCCTGTAAACAATAACAAAACACATTTGTGACGCGTGATTTTGCATAAGTTGGCATCAACAGACGAGGCGAAGCGACAATAATACATAGAAAAAAGACACATATAAATAAGTATGTATATGTATATGTATATGTATGTGTATATGTACGTAGCATATGACACTATATCCCTCTGCTATCATACAAGTACCTGCGAGATACAAGACAGTTGCTATGCTCAAGATTTAACTAGATCTAATAAACTTAGTGTTAAGCTACTAAAGAGGGAACAAGAATCAATTACCATAAATCTATTAGGGCTTGTGGCAGTTTTATACCAAATTTTATAGCTCTAGCCTGGTTAAGCTCTGAGTTTCTTGAGGATGGATCAAATTGAACTTATCAAAATCGAAACAGTTGTTTCTAGCTTATACCTAGTTATTAGGCCTAGCTGCTCTTCACTCACTTTTATATAAATTTTTGCTCTAGTCTATCCTTTCACACGCTCTATACACCACAAGGTATCTCTGACCTCCTTGAAATCGTCCAAAAGAAAAAGCTATCTAAATTAGTTCAGCTCAATCAACTGATTTTAATTAGCTTTACTAAGCAAAAATTGCTTCCAGCTGCTTTTAACTGCATTTCACATCAAATATAAGCCATGTCCAGCCGACCCTTTCGCACTTCCTGCATACCACAGGGTATCTTTGTGCTGCTGCAACTAGTTAAACGTAAAACCTATCTAAAGTAGCTAAGCTACATCTTTACCCTTAATTCTTTGCTTCCAGCTGCCTTCGACTAGCTTTTACATCAAAGTCGAACCAATTCTCACCTACCCTTTCACACACACTCCACATTGTAGAGGGTATTAAAGCTCATTATAGTCATGAACATTATTTAGTTAAAATCGCAAGTTTTTTGTTCGCATATTTTGGCTTATGAAGACATTTTTATGGCCAATTAAGCGGCGGCCACAAAATCATAAATCGCCAAACGAATTCAATTCAAACAGCTTAAAAACTCATTATGCAAATAAGCCAAGCCCCAAAAAAATGAGGCTATAAAAGAGAGAGAGAGACAGACGGACAGAGAGAGAGAGAGACAGGAAATTAGCTGGCTTTTATTTGAATTGAGCTTTTTGGCAGATCTCAATCGAAACGTAACCTTTAGCTTGCGCCTTTTACTTGTAGTGCAGTTAGGCAATTGTCGCCTGGCCTGGCAAATTGCTTGAACTAATCGACCTGGGTTTTATCTCGCTAATTGCTGGGTATCTAGCGTTGGTGTGGGTGTTGGTGTTGGTCTGAGCTCACCTGATCGCGCGCCAATTGGAACCAGGTCTTGATGATCAGCGCCAGTCGCGTATCGTGATAGTTCTTCGTCGTCTTCACACTGATGAAAATGTCATCTAGTTCCGTGGTGGGCGGTTGGGGCGTGGCAGTTACCGCACGCTGCGACAGATCGTGCAACAGCTCGCCATTGCGACTGCGTCGCGCCAGCTCAGTGAGCAGCGTGGCAGCGGGTCGTTCGCTGACCTCAATGTCGCTAAAGTTAAAGCTGTGTATGTCCTTGCGTATGATCAGCGAGGGCGTAATGGGCGTGGCCAGCAAAGAGGCTGAGTGTGTGGGTGGCAGCGAGCGGGGCAAAGCATGTTGTGGCAGCTGCGGCTGCGGCTGCGACTGCAGCTGTTGCTGTGTGGTCGTTGTGGCAGGTTCATTGCCATCCAGCTGCGACTGCGGCGGCAGCTACAGAGGGAGAGAGAGGGAGGTTAGAGAAGTTTTAGTGTGGGTTCAAACTGTGTTGTGTAAATGTAGAAGAAAAAGAACAACAAATATATGTAGGTATATGTATATGAAGCGCTGCTATCGCCGACAGGCATTTTCACCTGGCAAACAAAAGGCGAACTTCAATCGCAAACAACAATGGCAAACAAATGAGGGGCAGCCAGGCAGGCAGACAGGCAGACAGAACAAACAAACAACAACAATCACAGCGCCATAAATGCTGAGTAAGAGCAAACAACAATAACAGCAGCGGCAGCAGCAGCAGCAGCCAAACAAAGATCAGCTGCAAGATTGAAGCTTGAGCTTCATTTGGCTGCCCCCTTTGCACCTGCCACTCACCTCATGTAGCCGCTAGCTCTTGCTTTGATTAATTTTCACTGATAACAGGTTCATTTGCTTTTGTTGTGCGGCAATTCTTCAATTGCTTATAAAAGCAGACCTCGCTTCATCTCTCCCTCTCTCTCTCTCTCTCTTTATGTAGCGCTTTTATCTAGACTTTGAGCGCTTGAAAATTGGAAAATTTGGAATCTGATTCAAGTTTTGATTGAATTGAGCTGATAAAAGGTATTTCAAGCGTTGACTGAGTGCGGTCTAAGAGCAGAAGAAGTTGGGCACTTGACAGAAAGAGAGAGGGAGAGAAGGTGGGGTCACTTGCCAAGTGTTAATTTAGTCAAACTTTTCCGCTATGCAAATCAACAGGGCGCAGCGGGCACTTCCGTTACACAGCATTGTATACCCTGTAAATTGCTAAAAGCTACGCTAAGAGAGGCCTGCGCCTTAAATGATCAAAACTCTAGACTCTAAATTCGATATGCCTATGCAGATCAATGCATGATCGATAACTCGAATCGATAAATCATATTAATTAGATACATAATATAGTTATATCAGATATTTTCTAATCTATTAATAGCTCGCTCTATAGAGTATCTTTTCGTTTATCAGCCGTGGCTTATATAAGCTCTTACAGTTATAGCTCTCTTAAAGCTCATTTGCTTGGCTTTTGTGAAACTGAAAATGGAAACATTTCTACTTTAAGCCGCCATCCACAGCGACGCCTAGGCCCCCCCTCTCATTCGACTTTTTTATTACAGGGTAAACGGGTCTTCAGCAACTGCTGCTACTGCTGCTGCTGCTGCTTCACACGATATTGTCTGCTTGATAGGGCTAAAGACTTGGCTCATACATTTTTATTGCGGCACGATCGAAAAACGGTGTTCAATATAATGGGCCAACGATCGAAAAGAAAGAGAGACAGAGAGAGAGAGAGAGGGGGGTAGGGAGAGAGAGAGAGAGCGGAAGGTGGAGAGTAAACCACTCAGATAGAGAAGACGAGCTGCAGATGAGGTGGCAGCTCAGCTACTGCCTAATGAGCCGCAGTCGTCAAAAGAAGCTGCTGACAGGTGGCAAGTGCAAATGGCCAGGCGAAGCTGATTAAAAAGAGAGCTCAAAATATTAATTAATTTATCTCAGGCAAAAGTCGTGACCCAAGCAGTGAAAGCGAATTGCCAGCGAAACAAAACCAAACTTCAATCTGGTTAAGTGCAAATCCGGCTAAAAGCAATTGAGTCAACAACAAGTTAACCAAGGCAGGGGAATTGCATAGATTAGAATGTGAACCAGTTGCAGTTGCCGCTGCCGATGCTGATGCAACAGCAACAGCAAAAGCAACTGCTAATATATGCAAAAACGAGCCAGGGGTAGGGTATACAAGCCCAGCTGGCGAATTACTCGAACGTGAGCAGCGACAAATGCAATTGCAGAGAGAAACTTGAAGACACGTGTGTCCACATCTAAACATATAGACCAGCCAACAGTCGAGCACGCCTGCGCACACACGAAATAACAAAAACACAACAGCAAGATACAAGATACAATATAAAAGATACACACGCGTTAACAACAAACGTAGGAGCAGCACAGCGTCTAGCAGTTACCCTCTAAACTATGCATGTCTTGCCTTCGCTGTAGCTAGTCCAATAACTAGAGTAGAATGGATAACCAGCTATGCTTAGATTAACAAAAACTACATATCGATATTTATCGATTTTAGCTTATAAGGCTCAGGTGTCGGCAATTTAACTGCATATATGTGACTTAAGCTCTCAGCAACAAGCAAACATCAGCAAAAAAATCTATTTAAAAGCTCGATAATTATCGGTTTTGTTCAATTAAGTTAATTTATCGATAAATCAACTAAATATACATATGTTATGTTAGCATCTAGCTCTTACAATGACAGAATTTAGTTTTGAAAATGTATTCGACACTTATCGATTATCATTTATCGATCAATAAGTTAATCTTTGTCGGTATAACATGAACAATTTGCATTCAGAATCGATATTTATCGATGTTTACATAATAATTGTTTTGACGATCGATATTAATCGATTATGAATATAACTACCATCTACCTGTTACTTCTACACAAAGTACAGGGTATCACATAGAGCAGGCAACAAGGCGCGTCGCGCAGGCATTTGTTGTCATTGTCCAAAATTGTATACACACACTCAAATCATGGCCGGGAGGGATTGTGTAATGCTTCATTATGGCGATGATTAATATGTTTATAAACAATTGCCAAGTCAATTAATAATACAAATGGCCAAAACGCACATAACAATAGCCAGAAAAAGGTAGAGAACTGGCAAGGGGCGCTAGATTAATGAACAGCACTGTGAACTGGCAGGTCGAGTTGAACGTTTAAGTCTTCATTAAAATGCTGCTTAAGCAATATTAAACTGATAGATACAAATCTACGATAAGATATCAAACACAGAAAAGGAGAGAGAGAGAGAGCGAGAGCAAGACAGGTATAAGGAGAGACCATTTAAAGGAGCTGCGCAGCTCACTCAATTAAGTAAAAACCCGACCACCAAAGACCAGCAGCAGCAGCAGCAGCTACTCAGCTGCTCAGCTGCAGATACAAAGATACCAAGAGACACAGATACAACAAAGTATCTGCGCATCTTACAGATACATTTCAGCTGCTAACTTTTATCAGGCGCTTGTTCGCCGGCTTAGTGTCGTCAACTTTTTGGATGCTCAACACAAAACTGAACAACTGATTATGAAGAGTGGGTAAGAGAGGGAGAAGCTGGGGTGAAGCTGGAGATGGAGCAGCAGAGAAGAAGAAGTAGGAAGTAGGAACAGAGGAGAAGAAGCTTGAGTAGAAGCAGCAGCAGCTGCAGCTGCAGCCAGCCGGCGGCACCTGCGCAGGCAAAACAGGAATCAAAAACTTTGAGAGCCTTGCCACAAATACCCTGTAGGAATTAAAACAGGGGAGGCTATACACTATTGAAGTGTGCCTAACAAGCAGAACTACTCAGACTTGAATAACTAGATGAATAGAAATAAGCATGTCCATCGACTGAACTTGTTCTTAAAATGGAACTAGTTCGCTTATAGTTGGCTTATATTTGAATTAATTAATTAGTTATAAAAGTAGAGCAGATGGAATAAGTCAGCTCAGAGTCTAGTTTGAAGCTCGCCACTTAGATCTCGATTTCCAATTTAATTTCGATAGGTAACTATATAATAGAGTATATATAGTAGTAGAGCAGCTAAGCACTGGTGTTATGCTATTTATAGAGTATGTGCTAGTCGTGCAGACGTTCCCGCCCTTCAAGAACACTCTCGACTTTGTTTTGCCTTCTTGAGGCCATTTTTCGGGTTTTTTTGCGACTGTTGATTTGCATGCAAAGCAGTCATGAGTTGTTTGTTACGTGTTGCAATTGTTGTTCGTTTGCTTGCTGTTGTTGTTGTTGCTGTTGTAGCTTAGTTAGACATGCTCATAGCGCACCACACGAATCAATCAAAAAACACAAGGCGCACACTTTAAACAAATTCGCATAAACAAATTCATTTATCGATTGAATATTTAATATGTATATCCAAATATATATATATGTATATATACACATATATATTCGTGATGATTTATGCATAAGCAACACGCGACATTTAGCTGAGTGGAGGTCAATTGCTGGCTGGACAGTGGACAATGCTCAGCTTTTGATTGGACTGCAGCAAGCCAAAAGCCCAACCCAAGTTCCAAGAAAGAAAAAAAAAACTTGCGCAACTTTTGCCAAAAAAAAAGAAAGAAAGAAAAAAAGCTAACATTAAATAAAAGAATTAATTTTTGCAAAGCAATGCAATAGCTGGACACAAGTCACAGACCTCAACGAGCAACGACTTCAATTGAAATACGACAACAACAACAACAACTTTAATAAAGTCCAATTCAGCATTTGGACAGCAAAGTCTTCTATATATACATACATACATATGTGTATGTATGCCTGCCTGCTATATGAAGCACATTCCAAGTATTCTACATGCCACACATTGCCGGCCCCTTTTTCCGGTTAGCCAACAGCAACAACAACTAACAACAACAAACAGCAAAAAAGTAAAGAAACTCATAAAAAGTTTTTAATTATTTCTGGCCGCAAATTCGTTTTAAAACTAGCTAAAATCTAGCTAAACTTGGCTTAGCAGCGCTATTCAACTATTTGCTAAACTTCAACAAGCAATTGAATTAATTCAATTAGACTTTAGAAGCAGAAGAAGAAGACGAAGAAGCACGAGAAAAATGAAATAGTTATAAATAATAAATAATTCTATGCATTTGCACACGCTGCGATTTCTAATGAAGTCAGCGCCAAAAGCGGCCAAACTTCCGGCCTAAAAAAAGCAAAAGAAAAAATCTAAAAAAATGAAAATATATAGAAAACAAAATGGAGTACGTATAAGCTTTTAGATATATGTATATATTACTATATATCTATAAAGTTACTAGTCTCAGCTGACTTGGTGAAAATTCTTCGACTTTTATTTATTTCTATTTTCTAACTTATACAATACAGTAAATTGATATATGAGAGTCATATTTATAGATAAACAATTCAATTATGTAAACTGAGTTCGTAATGCTGATAAGATATATAAAGATATATTTTAAATATTATTATTTACATAAAGTTTCGACTTAAGCACTTGAAACTGTGTGTGAAAAAATAGAATGGGAATGGCTTTCAAGACTCAATCAATTATCAAGAATAGGAATGCGATATCTTTCCAGTCGAACAACTCCACATAAGCTTAATTCAATGAATTAATATTAAGATTTAATAGAGTATAACTAAAATCTAAAAACTCTATTCGTGTCTTTACAGGTATTCGTTCAACAGTTTCTTAATCAGATCGGATTCAACGTGTTACATGCAGTTTCACAAAACACTTATACCCTGTATTTCCAAGGTATGAAAGTCATACAATATCTTGGTAATAATAAGAACGGGAAATGCAGATTGACAGTTATTACTGAAATATTTTTTATATCAGTTTAAAAAGATATTTGGATATAGCTATATCAAGCTTCATGAAAAGTAATTCCTATCAATTTAACTATATTTTACTATAAAAACATCTCATAATATAGCACCAAAGATTGAGAATTCTTCAAGTGAAATCTTCCAGCTTCAGAACTCGGTTTCTTATAACAACAATAGCAACATTATATATGCACGCAAACATACTTGCATATATATATATATTTATGCTTATAAATAGATAAGTCCAGTGGAAGTCGGATTCTAGTTGGATCGAGGAATTGCAGCCAAGAAGAACTTTTGCAATATTAGCGCAGAATATTTTATTACACAGAAATTTATGCAAAGCCCCAGCAAAAACAAAAACGAAAAGAAAACAACAATAAACTGAGTCAGAAATCAGAAATGCAAGGAAAAGGGTGGATGGATGGAGAGAGGGTGGTGAGGGGTGGCCAGCACTGAAAGCTTTGGCGACGCGTTGCCGACGGCAAATAAAAAAACCGAAAAAAACTGTTTTATATGCAAGGCAAAGGCAACGCAGCAGCAGCAGCAGAAGACATTGGCAAGGGCGCAAAAAGGTTTAAAAGCAGGAGGAGAGCGGAGCTTGACTTGGCTTGGAGGCTGAAGTGGGAGAGGGACGCATGCGCAGCTGCAAACGTCGCCGGCGTTGATTTATGAAAGTGCACGAAACGGGACAGAGAGCGAGAGAGAGATAGAGAGGCTGCCAATGGATCCGGCGGTAGACTAACATGCAAATGCGAACCAGGGCTGGGGTTGGCGAAGGGGGTTTATGGGCTTTGCACAACAACAATTTATGAACTCCCTATTGTGTGCGTGTGTGTGGGCGTATGTGTGTTGTGTTGTGTTTGTGTGTGTGTGGCAGCGCAGCACCCACGCAACGATCTCGCCGTGGCACAACTCACTTGTAGGCCCGGATATCCGTAGGCGCTCTGATAGAGCAATAGTGTCATATACACGACGGCAACGGCGAGTGTCATCGCTTGCAGGATTCGTTTGTAACGTTGCGGCAGCGAGACAACAGTCAGGCTCATCATATGCTGGCGTCCTCTACGCGAACATCGATCGTGCGATCGAATCGAATAAACGATAAGCAATTAACGGTAAGCACTGCACTCTAGTTTATTTTTTTTTTTTATTAAATTTGGTTTTCAAAGTTCTTTGCACTTGTGATATTTGGAACGTTTGCGTATTTTACGTAAAACTCACGTATTATGCAAGCGGCACGCGCGCGTACGTCTTGCTTGGGGCGAGTTTGCTGAGCAACTGATGTACTGCGCTCGCCTTGGCTTTCCAGCGAACAGCGTAAACAAAACAAACGCAGCAAAACCTGCAAGACCACTCGAGCACTGAGCGAGCGAACGTGCAAACGAGAGAAAGAGAGCGCCCGACTTGATCCAATTGGAAGTGCTGCGCGCGTTCTGCTGCGCAACAGAGATGGAGCGATAGAGTGAGCGCACTCAGTTTTCCAATGGGAGCACGAAAGCAAGAGAGCGGCATTCGTTCGGTCGTTCGTTCGTTGACTGGTTAGTTCCGCCTCGGCATGTGCCACAGTAGCTGCCGAAGGCGATGATCGTCGAGTGTAACTCAACGTTCGCAGCTCGTGGGCGTTAGCGCTGCTGCACTCTCTCTCTCTTTCTCTGCCTCTGCCTCTGCCTCTGGCTATCTCTCTTGCGGCGTGTGTTATCCTGCTTGGCACGTCCTTGCACGCGACTTGCAGCCATAAACAACAACGACGCGAAGCATATCTATTTTTGCTGACTCTCTTTCCCCCTCAGTCTCTTCCAAGCGCTGCAGCCGACGACAATTCCATTAAAAGTTGTTCGTTGTCACTTTGCGCTCTTTTATCTGCGTCGCATGTTGTGCGATCGCATTTTTATTGTCGCCATTGTTTTGGGTCTCTGTCGCAGTTGCAGTTGCCGTCGCCGACGCCGACGCAGTCGCAGTCACTGCCCACACACACACGCATACACACACACTCGCACACAGCCATGCAAACTTCGTTCGTACCGTTTTTGTCGCTTTTCTTCACTTGACAGGGCTTTGCATGCCTTCTTCCAACGCCTCCTCGCTTCTCTGCCACTCTCTAGTCTTTGCTTCGCCTGTCATATTCCATGTTTGTGGCGGCGACAAAAGCTCTTGCGGCTCTTGCTGCCAACGTGAACGCTGACTGCGCTGCTCGCACAATCAGCAACTCGGCATCTTGTTCGCTGTCCCTTTGTGCGCCTTTCGCCTGAATTGCATTTAAAGAGGCGCAAACCGCGCTGCTCCGCTCTCGCCCCTCTCTTTCCATCTCAACCTCTCTCGCTGCCCTAGCCCTGCGGCTAACCTTGTTCTGCCAACTGGAGAAAAAAAGACATCGTCTACCATCGTCTGCCCGCACGCTCGCCCGCTCTTACGCTCTCCCAAATGCCTGTGTTAACCAGCCTCGTTGCTCCGCATGCTTCATTTTTAATGTGCAATTTTTAATACCCTGTGCACGTGTAAACATTATAGGGGGTATATTCTCATCCAAAAAAACGATAAGTATCAGCTTTCAGTTTGTTAAGGCAAAGGACATAGAATTTCTCATTTTTTAAATAAAGCAATAGAGAATGAAAAACTTACGGTAAATAATTTACAGCTAAATACAGGATATCATGTAGTCGTGCATTATCTAGTGACTAACAGCGTAACTTAGGCTGTGTTTGTGTGTGTGTATTTGTGGTCCCTCTATTTGTGTGTGTGTGTGTGTGTGTTTGCATAGCTGCTGTGGTTGGGAGGGCATGTGCCACTGCCTCGTTGTTGGACCGAGTGGATTGGAGTTTCTAGTCCTGCTGGCTTGGCCGGGCCTGGCCTGGCCTGGCCTGCACAAGACATAGCCGCGTTTTATCGCGCTGGCCTAAACCTTGTTAGGATTGTAAAATGTAAACCGAAGGCGTTGGTTGAGCTCCAGCCCCTGCCCTGCCCTGCCTGCTCTTCTGTTTTCTCCAGCCCCCACTCCTGATCTGGTTGCTAGTTTTTAGCTTTGCGTTGCACTTCAGTTGGCGCTGCGCCGCTCGACTGGCACACGCTGCAGCTGCCTGCTTAATCGAAAACGTTCGCCCTGCGGCTGCCACAGCGAGTGGGTGGCAGTCGCAACGGGGCCATGTGGCAAGGGGGGGCCACAGCAAAGTCAACGATTGTGCGCGTGCGCCAAAGCCTTCAACGTGTTCATTTCTTTTGGTTGCTTCAGTTTTCGTTGAGCATAGGCAAAAATGATGTCCGGTAGTCATGCAACAGCACGAAGTGCGGCAAGGCGGCCTGGCTTGTGGCAAGAGCAATTGCGGCCAGACATATTTTTGAGTGACTGTCTAACGGATTGACTTTGAAGTAAGTCATATGAATGCTTGAGATTTGCAGAGAAGAGTTCGAGCTGTGGAGATTCTGATTGAGTGACGTTTAGCTGGTTGAGAATCGCAAAGAAGGGACGGATGCAGATGCATAAACTAGTCATATAAATGGTACAAAGTTCGACTTCTACTCTGAATAGCTCCGCGGACAGATAGACAGCTAGACAGACGGCCTGACTAAGTAACCCATCTGAATTGTATAGGCAACCCCCAAGCGTGCCACAAAACACGGCCACTGTGGCCACATTCATCAGTTTGATCTAGAAGAGCGGAACGTGTTTCCTTTTCCATATTTGATGCGCATATTGATGGCCACCGACACTAAGCAGCCAAGAGATTAATGGCCGCCGAATTAGTCAGTGTCAAGATATTTAGTGGAACAATTGAACTGTGCCTCAGCCTCGGCCTCAGCTCCAGCTGATGGGAAAGGCAGCCTCTGTGGCATGGCCTGCTTAACGTATGCCACACGTCGCCCACTGCCCATTAGGAAGACTCTTAAAGCCTCAAATGTACGTAAATTATACGTGTTTCACCCAATTGCCAGTACAAGTTTATTGAGAGCCTGCATTGGAGGCGCAATCAAAATTAATTTCAACATTGTATTCCCATCGATAACATCGATCAATAACTGTCAACACGACGTACGATGCGCTACACAGCGAGCATATTGATTTGTGGGAATTGTTTTGGCCTATTTAAAGTTACTTAAATTGTATAATGAAAATGTGGACTTTGAGAAGCACAGAGAAGAGTAGGAATAGTTAAGCTCTTGCACAATGAAATGTTTTATGTTGGCTTTCAGCCCGTTTTCAGCTTATTCCTATTTTAATAGTCACGGAGAAAATCAGTTCAAGCTCCAAGTAATAATGTGATGACTTGAGACTCGCATAGAAAGGTAGATGATGTATAAGCTAGTACAAAGCAATGAAGCACTGCCAGTGAAAGCTTATTCCACATGGAATTTTAGAACGTTTCTTGAGCTTGCTTTACTTCATATTCATTTGAGAATCGCATAGAAGCGCATTCTTAGTTCGACTTGAACAACTTCTTTTGCTGCTTTGATGCTGCTCCCATAATATATAAATTTCGTTTCACCATTTTTTTTTTGTAACAGATTTTCGATTTTTGTTCGATTTGAGTTTCGCTGCTGCTAAGAAGAAGAAGGTTAAGAAGAAGAGACCACCTGGCGTTCGCGGAGGCTAATTGCATTGAAGGCAACGCTCAGGCACAAAGAAATGCTGCCAGGTGATGATATCAGCATGATCAAGCACTTAAATAAGTACAAATAATGGAAGAACCCCCTTACCCTGTACCCTGAACGCTGCCGCCTGCCCCCTGCCCCACCCTAGACACTCTTTGGCGCTTTGGTAAAGTTTACAATTTGTTGATTCAACGCGGCATGAAATCGTTTTTACAACTTTTGTTGAACTTTAATTAAACGATTTTTAGGTCTCTACCCATCTCGCTCCCTCTCTTGCCTCTT
Source organism: Drosophila eohydei (assembly GCA_035045825.1). Lineage (NCBI taxonomy): Eukaryota > Metazoa > Arthropoda > Insecta > Diptera > Drosophilidae > Drosophila > Drosophila eohydei. The sequence continues at coordinate 1,902,880 of JAWNOT010000070.1, read as the reverse complement.
ACTGCGGCTTAGACTCTGCCTAACTTAAATTACATTTAAGCGGATTAATTTTAAGTTTCGATTTGTCTAGTTTTTTGGGTTTTTCTCGTTTTCTTTTTCTTTGGTTTGTCAGCGGCTTTTGAAAGGTCATTAAATGTGGCTGGCTAATTTGCTGGCCAAATAGAGGACTACAAACTACGCACAGTTCTATCGCCCTCTCACTCGCTGCTCGGCTGGTTCCCAAAAAAAAAACACCCTAATTTTTTCAATTTACCAAAGCAATTAACAACAAATTTTATTGGCTTTTAAGTTGTGCAAACACTTCGGCGCTGCACAATAAAATCTATCTGTGAGACACGCAGCAACACACAGAGACTGCCGCTATTGATCAAGTGTTTGACAACTCTTCAAGATATGCTTTATATACCCAGCCCTTGCTTGTGATTGAGAAAGGGTTAGCAGGGTTCTTAGTGTGGCTTTGAGATAGTTCACTTCATGTTCAAGATAGGCAATGATTGATATTTATATATATAAAATTTAATAATACTATGCATGCTAGAACTTAGCCGGTCAGGTCAGCTGATAGATACATTGATCCACTGAGGATAACTCTCATATAGTAAGTACTTATCTTGCCTTTGTGAACACTTCCATTTCTATAAACCACTTCATTTTTGGTATACACACTCATCTGCTGGGTATATGAAAGTGCTAAGAATTTTACATAAATCCAATTTAAAGTATTTGAGATTTATAAATAGTTAAAGTTCATCAAAACTCGATTTAATTATAATTATCTTTGCCTAACGAGCATAGCTGCTGCTCTTGCTCTATTTATTCAAACATCAGTTAAATGCGCAGTATCTTCTAGTCGTTCATTGCCCGCTTAGAGCATTTCTACTTGTTGGTTCGTTGCCTGTTGTTACCTGCGCACTGCAAGTAAGTATTTCAGCATTTCTTTAGAAACTGTGCAGCGAACCAGTTTGTTGTAGACAAACTCACGCTCTATGCCTATCCCTCTCTCTCTCTCTCTGTCTCTGTCTCTGTCTCTCTCGTTCTTTCTTTATTGCCCGCTGTTTGATTATGCGTTTCATTAATTAACAAAGCGAAGCTGACTCTTGAAGAGTCTAACTAACGCCGCATAGTAGATGCGATTCGATATGTCTGATTGTCTGGTTATATGAATCGTCCACACACAGCGTGTCAGCTAAATGCATTCTGCTCCCTCTCTCTCTCTCTCTCTCAGTCTAGCTCTGTTCAATATTTTATTTATATTTTTCTTTTTGCCAGCTACAATGAGGAGTCATGTGTAAATCTTGCGAGATTGAGGTTCGCTGCACCGTAGGTGCCAGCTTGCATGTTATGTTACCGACTTGCCGACTACCGAAATCCTACAGTCGTCTCCGCTGGGAGCCAGGAAGACTCTCTGGCCAGACTCACTCACAATGTGCCATAAATTTATGAGGCTAGTAAATGGTAGTCGTACTATCTGTGGTTACGAGCCCAGCCCCTCGACGGAGGGGCTGCTTGCTACATTATGTTGCCTTTGTTTCTGGTGCACATTACATGACATCGGGAGTTATATTGCAAGCGTATGCATGCCGTTTAAAAGCAGATAAATAAACTTAATGCCAACTCGAACGCAGCCAGGAAAAAGGAAAACCCAACCGGGGACAACCTGTCAGACACGCAGACCGCAAAGTGTCTTCTATATATACACATATATATATGTATATATGTATATATATATATATTTATGTTGTTGCCTGTCGACATCCCGTTGAGCAGCTGATACTTGAGGGCCTTAAATATGTCAGGAATTTGGCTAGCCAAGCATCCTATAAAGGGTTGTATCAAAGCTGCCAGCCAAAGCTTTTAATATAGACAAATATTTCTTGGGCGAACCACAGCTGCACCAGCTTTGACATGTTTAAACTATACCAAATGGTGTCGCAGATCACTTTTCAGAGAGCTTACTGGGCCTGAAGTAAAAACTTGAATATATATTACGTTCCTGGACGACGGAGAAATCCTTTTATTATCTGAAAATGTTTGTTAAGACTTCAAGCTAGACCTTAGCTAAGTTTAAAACTTGACTCAATAATATAAGTTAGTCAGGCTTAAGAGTTCAAGGTGAGCTTCACCTAAGCCAACAGCTTGATTAAGTGTATTAACCCTATAGAGTATTGTATCGAAGGAAAACTGTTTGGCTTTCAGACGAAGTTATTCCCTAAGACTTAAAACTTACTTGAGAATGAAGAACTAAACAGTATATAGAAATCTTAAGTTTGTGAAGCTAAAAATATCTATACAAAAGAAATTCCGCTGCTTTATACACTGTATTCAAGTTGTTTGCTTATACTCCCAACATTTTGTCCAAGTATTTCAAAAACAGTTAGAAGCTATCTCAAAAATTACGTTGCGTGCTATAAACAATCATTTAAGAGGTCTTTGATTTGGTTTATCCTCGACGATAGAGCGCTGAGTCTGAGAGGAAGCTATAAATAACAATTAATTGTATTATTAAACTAATTCGAATGAAGACGAAAGGCCGTCAGTCATGCAACAATAAATTCTGATACACTCTCCACTCTCTGCCCCTCTCACTCTCATTCTCTCTCTATCTTTGACTTTGGTCAGCTAATTTACATTTTTTGCTTGTTTGTAAGGCAGAGACTTGGGTAAAAGTTCGTCGTGCGAGCATCGTTTCTAAAATTGTGCCTTCAGGCTGGCGGGCAACGGAGCCAGGACTCCTTGCAATCAATTATTGGAATCAAAGTCAATGATCAGCAAGGAGCTGCCGCTGCCGCTGCCACTGCCAGAGCACGCAATGCGCCAAAGTGGGGCGCGAAACTTTCCAAGATGCCAATAATGACAACAATTAAAGCAATTCAAGCAGCAAAGGCAAATGTCGAGGGATGACTAAATAAAGTTCAATAATTCCAATTGTGTCAGAAGCGGCAAGTTTGTGCTATCAAAACATAAGATTGTCTTCTAGATGCGATAAAAGTCAGCTGGTCTATAGACACGCTTAGATCAGATCTCAGTTTTCAGCTTCCACATAAACTTGATCAAGCAGGATTTTCCTATACTCATGTCCGTTATACAAAGTAAAGTCAGTATACTAATTGAACAGAATTTAATAATGAACTCTGAGCCACTGCATTAGGGCTGTCCACCCGCACTTTCAGCGTTCGCCAAAATCTATTACACCAAAATTTCTTATGGTAGCCAAAATAAATGGTTTGACATAGTTAACGTCCGTGTAGACGCCCGGATACTTGGGGCTGGCACAGCCAATGCCAAAAGAGACAATGCCACATAGCTCTCTTCCTCCTTTATCATTCGTGTAAACAAACGGACCGCCCGAATCGAAGGTGCACGCATCCTTCTCACCCAAAATGCCGGCACAAAACATGCTATCGGTTATCGTAACTGTAGATAGATAAGAGGATGAACAGTAAATTGAGATGCCCAAAGGTAACTGATTCGAATGGAACTCACTTGACTTCCTGTAGGTACTCTTGCAGTCCTTCTTCTTGATGACGGGTACCGAGACAGCTCTCAGATTTTGATGCGGATAGGTGCCATTTGGATCGGATAGACCCCAGCCGTAGACGGTAAGCTTCAAGCCCGGTACCAAACTAGTTTTGCACAGTTGAATTGTTGCAATATCTTGGCCACTCAACGGTTCCGTTAGCAAAATCACAGCCACGTCCATATTCATCTCACGTTCCGTGAAGGCAGCGGGCACTACATAGTCCTTAATCTGGACCTTGACGCCATCATCGTTTAGACGAGAGACGCCGCCCTCGACGATCCACAGTGCTTTGTCGGTGCGACCCAAGAAGCAATGAGCCGCTGATAAAACAACAAGCTCATTCAATAAAGAGCCCCCACAAGTGAAGTCGCCGTCATATCGCAATGCAAGCATATATCCTCCGACCTTCTGAATCGTTGTTATGTCACCACCGACAACACGATTTAGGGCAGGCGGCATCACAATATTTTTCAAATTCGGGAACTTCTCAACATCAGCATCAGCATCAGCCTCAGCCTCAACCCCGGCCTGAGTGAATGGACTCAGTGCCAGTTGCATTAGTGCGAAATATAACACGAATACCAGCGCCATTGACAGTAACTAATCAAATGAATTCACAAAATAACATTGACTAGAAAAATAGTTCTTATATAAGCTGTGTCGAAAGACCTCCCGAACAAACCGATTCGATGCAGTTGAGTTGCAACTGTGGAAGAAGTTCAAGTGGAAAGTTGCTTACAAATTGATTTTAATTGAATTCAATTGGAGAAGCATATGCATTTTCGTTAAATGTGCATATGGAAACAGCATCTCATCAGCATTCATCAACATCCATCCCCATCTAGGAGAAGCTTAAAGGTCTGATCTCCTTGAACAGTGTTCGTATGTAGTGAATAAGCTTGGGATCGCGATTTCTCATTTCTGTTGCCTGTGGATACATCGAGTTGATCAGCTGATGCACATCCGAATAAGTCTAGAAGAAAGCAAAAGATAGAGTGCGGGAAAGACATAGTTTATGGATATAGATATCTCTTTTAGGTAACTGCCACTAAATACATACACCAATATTTCGCCACGTGAGCTGATAGTTCAACTTATACGTGTCGGTCGTATCCAGACATGCCTCAGAGACCTCTACAAATGTTGAGTTATCGGGCGTCACACGTATCGTTACATCCGCACCATCGTTCAGATCTTTGGGATTGCGAAGACAGAGCAATATATTCCGACGTATTGCCAGCCGATTCCAATCGCAGCGATAGAACTTGATCAGCTTACAGTGTACGGCAAAGGCATCGTACACATGCAGCTCAGTTGCCAGATGCTTTTGGGAGAAGTAACCCTTTTCAATATAGAAGCAAGCATCGTTCGCTGCAAATATATTGATGTTATTCTCGGAGAATTGCTACAGGAAAATGGATAACAGAAATACTCTATTAGGCATAGATATCTAGGTATTACATTTCAATCAGAGGGTTATAAAAGATCTTATTAATATCAGATATTTGTATCATATATAAGACTATTTTAGATGCTTACCCTGCGCAGCTTGCTGAAATCTGATACGGGCTCTTTGAGCTCCACATACTTAATCGGGTTGGCTACATAGTCCTTAGTCACTTTTGTCGCATAGCCCCGGAAACCCGCATTGGTTATAAACAAAATCACGCGCACATGACACGTGTCCAATGTAAAGATGATCTCGTTGTTGCTGAATAAGTAGATGAGGTTAAGGGGTTTAATGAGAATTAGTCATAGTCAAAATAGCCTTAGACAACCGGCCAGGAATATTAAGAGTAGGAGCCAGCCTGCTTCTGTCTGGCGTACTTAGTTTAAGGAACTTTACTTACTTCTCTGGGTTATACTTTAAGGACCAATCTTGGAAGGGAAAGTGCTCGTAGCACTTGTAAGCAAACCCAAAGACGCCCAATCGATCCGTCTGAATCTTAAACGTGCAAGATTCCGGTAAGAATTCGCTGTGTTTTATGTATTTCGTGGTCCAGTGCTTAACCTTGATTGGCTCATTTGTTACCTTCACGCTCTCCATAGGTGATTTTCTGAAGTGATGCGAATCGTTGGAGGAAATGCTGCCAGTGTCGCTGCTATGTTCCCGTGTAGTGTGTGAATCGTTAGTCATGTGACCCATGTGAAATAAGCGCCCGGACCTTGAAGGTGCAATTAATTTGCTGCCGCGACTTCCGGTCTTCGACCGCACATTGATTAAATTATCTCGAACTTCCGATTGGGCTACGCGTAATGCTCTAATGCCAAACGTCTGACCCATTATTGCGAGGGATCGTGTCGCGTACTGATCTTCGATTCCATCGAGGGTGTTTAGTAGCCCACATATGGAGATCTTGTTGTCGCCTTCCCCATGTTTGCTTTTCATCGGAAATATGTCCGAATCGGCAGCGAGCCTATCCCTTGTGCATTTCACTTGCTCCCGATGTTCAAAAATGGGGAAAACCCTTTCGGGCTCTTCCTGATTCTCGAAGCTAAAACGCTGCGGTTCCTTGGAGCGTACTGCAGGTGGCTCCTTGGCCTCGACATTCTGTCGACGCACAAGTGTGCAGCCTCGTTCAACCTTATCTTCTACTTCTTCGGTTTGCTCCAAGCGGAAATCCAACGGAAATTTGAATGAGGATAACATACGGGGTAAACAGTATCGCGCCAATTCATGAACTTGAAGCGGCGTCAGGGGCTTGCCTTGCACATAGAAATCCGTCAAATCGCCGATCGGTCTCGAGTTAGGCGGAGCGTTCATACGAAATGTACTTATAATAGAGGGACGATAGATGTTCATTACGTTCGTCGTCTTTCGCCTTATGAGCGTCGTATCCGGTCTGCTTAGCTGCGCGTCAAATCCCCCTGAAACTCTGGAACTTCCTTTACTCTTCCTAGTTGGCGAGCTTGCTTTTATGGATGGTTTCTTATGTTTCTTTCTCAGTTTGCGCTGATCTACGTAATCAGTCCAACTAATATCATCATCAGCGTCATCGACCACCTCTTCGATGAACTGACATGCCACTGGCTCCCCGAATAGACACAGCAACTCTGGCAGGTGAAAGGTCAAACAGAAATAAGGAAGTTCATCTGGCTTCAGTTTCAAGTCTTTGTTCTCTGGTGATTCCATTGCCTGGGTATAGTTGACTCGAGACTTGTGACGCATATTCTCGGAAGATCGTTGCTCCATATCGGAACTCTCCACAACTGCTCGCACATCTTCCGAGGTATATAGTATCCGTCCATCTTCGTGCAGGGTTACATTAAACTTTTCGAAACCTGTGTTTTTTGGCTTGCGCACAAAGTGCATCGAATAGACCCCGCCTAAAATATTATACCGCCGTAAGTTGATCTGTAATACGGAAAAATTAAAGCTCCAATTATAAATATTACATCAGATACATCATTTACCTCATCTGGTGTCAAACTCAAATTTCGGGGATTTAAGAAACGATCCAAGAAATCTGTTAACTCATTTTGTTCTTCCTGTAGAAATAGTTCCAACGGATCGGGGAAAAACCCCTCCGGAATTGTAGCGGGCTGTTTTATGGTCTTCTTCAATGGGGGAAGGTCTAGTGCGGTTTTTTTTTTGAGGCTTTTTCGCTTTTTTTCATCCAAACGCGAGCTACTGTCTTTTTGGCTCATCTCTCTAAGGCGTTAAGGTCGTTAATTAAATGGAGTTTCCCCCATTTGATTGCTGCGCTGACTCACCGCAAATATTCCTCATATTCCTCGTATTCCAGTATCTTGAATTCTAATTTCGTCAATATTTTCTCGACAATATTCACTTGCATCAGCCACTCGTTGATGAGACAGTCCTCAATGTCCATTATGCCCCCGTTTATGCTAGTTGCTGTGGCATCGATGGCCTGGTCATAGCTTTTCGCCTCTTCCGACAAATGATCGAAGAACGTGTGCACACACTGCAGTGTCAGATTGTCACATAAAACACTAAGCGGTATCTGCAACTGAATGCCCACACAGTCCAGGACGGCCAATATTAGGGGCAGTCTGCAAAGCCAAATCAGTTCAATTCAATGCGGAGCTAACACTGCCGTCAAAGCTTACTCAAAGTAATCAAAACGCGCGGGAACATCGCGCAACCACCAGACTTGAAAGTTATAATTGGAACAATTATAGCAATAGGTTTCCGTTAACCCTTCGAACGACCTGAGGGCTACTTAATTTAAATTATTCTCCAATCTATATGTGTGCATGCTTACGTCCGGTAGGCAGTCGGGGCAGAAATAATGCGATAGGTCAGCTTATCAAAGAACACATAAATTTCGTGACTTAGTTCGGGCCGTAACTGCAAAGGGATAGTTAGTTTCCTTAAAAACGTGTTAAAAAATCTTTAGATAATAGAGAGTATAACTTCCTAATAGTCTATGCCAATTCGAGCTGAAAAGTCTATATAATTTATCAAATGAGCAACTTCATCAAAGGTAAAACTAAGCTGAAGATTCAAATGAAATCCTCGATCGCCTCAATCGACATTAAAACTAAGCTGAATTCCAATCGAACTCCCATTAGCATCAACACTCACAGCTAAGATTTCTATGATCCGACTGCTTGGGATGTCGCGCATATCGTGCTCGTTGTGTAGCATGAGAGCAATGCGTTCGAGAGTAATGAGTATATTCGCCACAGCTTTTTCGTAGAACGCTCCGATATTGGGGCGAACGGTCTGCAGAAGTGTTATCCGTGTCAAGTCCTTTCGGTAGATGTTCTGCGAGAGGACGCAGCGCTCATCCACAGACAGCTCCCAATTGACAGTCGAGCGCGTTTCCAACGCCTCATAATGTCTCAGCTCGGACAGCATTGTGCGCATTTCAGCCGGAACAGACACCCGGGGCAGGCCGTCACAGTCGAGATACCTCTGCCAGGCCTGCTCCTTACTCTGATTGTACTGCAGCTTGTTGTAATCATCAATCGAGTCTAAACAAGGTGATAGAGCATTATGGAATATGAATCTAGCCTTTTCAGATTCGAGACCAACCCGCGATAAAGCTCAGGCACACTTTGACATCCTGTATCCTCTGGTAGTGACGGCTCTCCCGAATCTGCCAATTCTCTTTGGAGATTATCGCAAAATCTCTATACTCATTAGATTTATCATTACGCTGAGTTTCGTCGTTCTCCCTCTTCTTACTAACATTTAAATTTCGCTGCTTTTTGTTATTATTCATAATTGATTTTTATATTTTTTTTTTACTTTTTTTCTTAATTATTTTAACATTTTTTATTTAGCTTATATAGTTTTAAATATTTTTAATTTCTTGGTTCACCGTTTGTTTTATTGTATTCTTTCTGTGTGGTGTGCATGTGTGTGTGAGTTTGTCTGTGTATCGATTTGTGTGTATATAATTAAAATAAACACAACTGACAGATAATTCTCTCAAGACATTTTTACTTGTTTATAAACGTACAGAAATCGATAGAAAACAAATTGAATTCTATGAGAAGCTCATTACATGAATTTCGTTGAGCATCCGCTTGACCTGGAAGAGCAACTGTGGATCCTTATTCCTCACTTCCGTGGCAGAAGGATTCATTGAGTTGATGGCCTGATGCAGGTCCGTATAGTTCTATAACAATTCAAACATTAATAGGAAAACTCCGATCTATCACGACTTACGCTTATGTTGCGCCACGTATTCTTATAGTCGAGTTTTATAACATCCAGATCGTCGGAGCATAGCTCCGATACCTCGACAAAGGTCGCATTATCGGGCGTTATGCGCATTGTGACTTCAGTATAATCGGTGGGATCTTTGGCGTTCTTCATGCCAAGCAACAAATTACGTCGCGATGCCAAACAATTCCAGCTACACCGATAGAACTTCATCAGCTTGCAATGTAGAGCCATGGCATCGTACGTGTGATCCTCCGTAGCCATGTGCTTGACCGAGAAGTAGCCGTTCTCTATATAGAAACAAGCGTCGTTTTCCGCAAAGATGTTGATGCCCTTCTCAAAGAAGCGCTGAAATACCAATAATATTGATCGAGAATCCCGAACATTTGCAGAGCACTTACCCGGCGCAGTTCACGATAATCAGAAATTGGAGTTTTTATGTCCAAGTATTTGACCGGATGTGCCACGTAATTCACGGATATATCGGTCACATAGCCACTAATGCCAGCAGCCGAAATGTAAAGTATGACGCGTGCATAAAATGTATCAACACTCAGTATAATTTCATCATTGCTAAACCAGAGAAAGAAGCATTTGATAAAATAAAATAAATCAAAACTGATAGCGGGAGCTGTGCTATTTAGAGAGAGAGAGAGAACAGAATAAACAGAGAAATCAAGAGAGAAAGATAGAGATTTCCCCAATATATGCAGCATATAAATATGACATAGATAGAGAAATAAAAGAGGTAAACCAAGTCTGCTCCACTGCCTGAACAGGCAGGAAATTACAGGGAATATACTCTATCCGTACTCAAAGTCAAATAAATTCAGCTCACATAAAATACAGGGTATATGTATATAGAATTCTTACTTTTCCTCATTGGGCTGCAGGCTCCAGTTGCGAAAAGGGAAATGCTCGTAGCGCTTGTAGGCAAATCCAAATATGCCCAATCGATCCGTTTTGATGTTCATGGTGCGTGCTTCCCTATCGAATTTGTGGGAGATGATATGCTTGGTTGTCCAGCGTATGACCCTCTCTTTGGGCTTCTCCGCATTTACTTCCGGCTCTTGTAAAGTTTCAGCTTCAATTTCTCCTGAATGATCCTCGGGTTCTTCAGTCTGAATCGAACGGTTCGATAGCTGTCCAATTATGGTTACATTGGATGAGCCCATTCCACTTCCATGCGCCACTGAGTGCTTGCTCTGTGTTCGAACCGTTAATCTCGTTTTAGCGAACGCGCTGCCAGGACGTGCATCGACACTTGGCACTATTGCCTTCTTTGGTGCTTTTTTAATCGAAAAGTCAGTCTGACTCATAATATTTAAGTGTCTAGAAATGTATCTGGTCGAGATATTGTCCAAGGTTTCGATCAGGCCATACATGCTTTTCTTATCAAATTCATAGTCGTGTATATCATCCTCGACATACTTCATGCGCTCCACATCTTCAAAAACGGGATAGACCCTTTCGGCTGCATGTTGTTCTTCATAATCGAAATCCAAATCGCCAATAACGACAGTTTCCTCAGTATCGACGCTGCGTCGCCTGATCAACATATTCCTCTGCTTTGGCCGATTATCAAAATTCTGCTGTTCGAGGTCCTCTCTGACTTCCATTGGGAATTTGAATGAGGACAATATCCGTGGCACACAATACCGTTCCAACTGTCGGATTTTCTTGTGATCCAGTCGTTGTAACAAATTAAAATTTTCGACCGCCAGTTGACGCTCCCCAGGCTTCAGCTTACGGCTGGTTCTTAGCAAGGCAATTAGCGTAGGTCGAAATGTATTGACCGTAGTATTTCTGGCACGTTGAATTTGATTCAATTGTGGGTCTTCGATTAGCTGGACTACATGCTGCGACTTGGAAAATGTGCCGGTCCTTGATTTCTTTTTCTTTACTGCTACCGACTCCTTTTTTTCCTCAACCAATGATATTTCCGATACCACATCCTCCATGCTATCTATATAATGACAGGGTACCGGCGTTCCCCACAGGCACAGCTCCCGTGCCATGTGAATGGTCACAAAGAAATATGGTAATTCATCGTCCCCGAGCATCTGGGTGTGGCGCTTCTCTTCATCTATCATCAGCTTTGAACGTTTTGTCGCTATTTTGTTTGCTCTCGGATCCAATTGACTATCGTATGTTGGGTCATACATGTCGGCCACAATATCGTGCTTAATATGCAATGCTCGTCCATCCTCGTGTAGCGTTACGTTAAACATCTGGTAATGGGTACCCAACGGTCGACGCACGAAATGTATAAAATAGAGGCCGCCTAGCAGTACGTATTTCCTCAGATTGACCTGCATGTTCGGATGATCCAAGTTGGTATTAAATGATAGATAATGATGGACAAATTTTCAATATCAAATAGTTGTTTATCAAATGCTACCAAATGTTACAATTATTTTTGAACTGCCAATGATTGAACTCTAAGAAGGAAAAGAGACTTGACCCTAAGTCAATGATTGATTTAAATGATTGATCATAAATACACCAAGTACCAACCACAGTAAAAGACAGACCACAGACTGTTAAGGCTTGTTAATCAATCGATCACTCAGCCTCAACACAAGCTTCCCTCGACTCACGACTTACTATGTCCTCGGGTAACTTTAAGTTTATCGGATTGTATAGTTCGTTGAGCAGATCCAAGTACTGTTGCTGTTCACGTTCCAGGAATGTGGGATACGGCTCTGGCAACATTCCTGCTGGCACCAAAAGCGCTTCCTTGGGTGCCTTAGGTATAGCGATCTTTGCCTTCTTGCTTCCGTCGTTGTTTTTCTTCTCCCTGAGAGCACGTTCCGTTCGCTCGGCGATGACGCGCATGATTTCCTCATAGATTTCACGTTTCTCGAGCAAAACAGCCAATAGCTCCTTTTGTATATCCAGCTGCATCAGCCACTCGTTGACCAAGCATTCCTCGATGTCCGTAATGCCGGCATTGACGTCCACCTCCACATTGCTTTTCGGTATTGCCAAATCGAAACTTTTCGCATATTGCGTATAGTTGTCGAAATTCGTCCAGACACAACGCAATGTGAGGCAATCATGGAGCACACTCAGCGGCATCTGAACGCGAACAGACGTAGCCGTCATCTCGGCGACCATTAGCGGAGCTCTAAGGATGGCGACTACTACCAATTGATTTTTGAAATAAGTCTAATACTTACGGCATTTCCTCGAACCGAATGGGCACATCGCGCAGCGCCCAGATGTCTACGGAATATCTGGGGCAAGTATAACGCCAAGTGGCTACGGTGCCATCACTAGAGCTGTGAATTGAGATAAACTAAGTCAAGGCGTAGGGTAGCGAGAGCAGCACAAAAACGGGCCTAATTAAATAGAACATTTGTAGCTATGTAGAAAGCTGATAAAGGAGAAATCTTTCCCGCATAATGCCAGTGTCTTTAAGCAACCCAATAGGCACAGAATACTCTCGTGCAACAAACATAGGGTACTTAAAAGCAATACATACTCCATGAAGACGCCATCCATGCGTATAATGCGATAGGTCAGACGATTAAACGATTCATCAATCTCGTTTTCAATCTCGCGCCTTGTCTAAGAAGGAAGGAAATCGTTTATCAAATTGAATTAACAATTGTGAATTAGTGCTTTGAACGCACTTCCATAATCTCTAATTGACGGCTAAAGTCGACACGTTCCATTTCAATGGCCGTATCGAGCATACAATCGATCTTGTTGAGTGTATCCAGAAACATGGTAATGTCCTGTTCGTATTGCTCTCCAATGTGCTCGTTGAGTCGCTCCTTGACCGTTTCCTTGGTACGATCTGTGCGGAATATATTCTGCGTTAGTATGCTGCGGTTATCCACGGACAGGGTCCAGTCCACGCTCTGATCCGTGAAAAAGTGTTGATAATAGCGCCTCTTCGAGATAAAGTCGCGCATTTCGGGTGGCAGATAGGGGCGTGGCAAGCCGTCACAGCGTATATAGTGATCCCAATGGTCGGCAGCGGAGCGCTCCTCCTCCAGCCGATGGCATTCGATTGCGGACTCTAAATATCGATAAGTAATCGATTATCTAAGCTATCGTCTAATCACCCACTTACCCTTAATGAAATTGCAGCTAACTTTAATTTCCTGCAGCTTCTGGACATACTTTCTCTCCCTCTCCTTCATTTCCTGCAAACTAATCAGGATCCCCGTACTCTCTTCCCCCTTCACTTTAACCATCGCGTCTTTTGTGTGTGTGTGGGCTTGCGTGTGTGCTCTTAATGTTAAGTTATATAATGTACAAAACGCTTAACGTATATGTGTTTATGTTGTAGTGACAATTAATTCATGATTCGGTTTGTTTTTCATTGTCGGAACGAACCAAATCGAATTCCAAATTGGAAAAGTCGACCAGCAGACGCGTGTCTGTATCCTCCAGTCCTGCTCCACGGTCATAACTCAGCCAGCATGTGGGTACGGTTGGTCAGGCAGCCAACTCCCTCTGCTTTCCTGCTGTTGGATGATTCCTCGACTTGCCAACTCCTCTCCAACTCCTGCAACTATCACTGAAATTTATTTGGGCTTCGTGCCAGAAAAACTTGCGACTTATTTATGCTTTTTGTGCAATTTTCTATTGCAACTGCGAGTAGAGAAAGTGTCGCTAGACTCGTGGCTGTAGTCAATCGAAGAGGGGGAAGACTACGAAAGGAGCAATCAAACGGGTGCCGAAATAATAAATACTCTAACGGCAAAGATAAGTTAACTGTCAGTAAATCAACTAAATAGAAAAGAAAACATGAGATAGAACGATTGATGGAGAAGGAATGATGAAAGATGGCAGATGGAAAATGGAAGATGGAAAATAGAAAAGGGAAAATGGAAAATGGAAGATAGAAAAGGGAAAATGGAAGATGGAAGATGGAAGATGGAAGATGGTAGAAGGAAGAAGGAAGATGGAAGATGGAAGATGGAAGATGAAAGATGATAATGGAAGATGGAGGATGGAAGATAGAAGATAGAAAAGGGAAAATGGAAGATGGAAGATGAAAGATGATAATGGAAGATGGAAGATGGTAGAAGGAAGAAGGAAGATGGAAGATGGAAGATGGAAGATGGAAGATGGAAGATGGAAGATGGAAGATGAAAGATGAAAGATGAAAGATGAAAGATGAAAGATGGAAGACGGAAGATGGAAGATGGAAGATGACAGATGGAAAATGGAAAATGGAAAATGGAAAATGGAAGATGGAAGATGGAACATGGAACATGGAAGATGTCTAGAGTACAGAATCGCAACATATCTACAATATATATTTAATTTGTATAGTTATATATGTCTATACCTGGCTCTATCCAAACTTCGTTTCCATTGCACATTTCATGACATAATTAAAATGCTCTTTGGCCAGAGTATTCGTTAGACAATGGCTCGTTCGCAATAAACTGATTAAATTTTATGTCGCATTGTTAACCGAGCCATTTACATACGCTTACACGATTCGTCGTCGTCGGAGTTCATGTCAGAGCAGAGAGCTACGTCTGATCGATTACATTGATGAATGAATTTCAGACCGAGGCCTGGACGAGAACGATGACTCCCACACAGCTGCAAGCAAAGCTCGAGAATTGTATGTGTTTCAGGCCTTGCGCTCAACCTCTGTCTCTCTCTCTCTCTCTCTCTGTCTCTGGCTCTGTCTCTGGCTCTGTCTCTGGCTCTAGCTGCGCCTACGATTCTCTTGAAATTTATTTGTTGCCAGTTGTCTTTTAAATAAATTTCTTGTCAAACGTTCACATTCTCTACTACGTCCATGTCCACCAAGCAACGTCCCCTTTGCTACAAATATCCTGTCCTCAAAGAAATTGGGTTAAAACGGGGAATATTAGCTTAGAACTTCTTTTGGGTTATATATAGATATATATACTTGATAACTGAAAAGAGAAGATGTATGTCTTCATTCTAAAGAAGTAGAGTAGTGAAAAGGTTGTGTTAGACAGAGAGAAAGCGAGAGAAGACTATGAAAGCTAAATACCTACAAGCTGATATGTGAAATATTTACCAGATATACATCAATATAAATAGATATTTAAAAGAATACTCTCTATATTTGAGCATATCTCAGTGTTAGGCAGCATCATGGATCGCAATATAGCAAAACTGATATATATCTTCTGTAAAGTATTCATATATGTAGCTTGGAATACCCTTCTTATGTTAGTCCGTGTGAAATCCAATGACAAATCTTATCTCTAAAAGAATCTTTTAAATGCAGCTTTATTTAGGACATGCCCATCTTATTTGCAGGGTATTGCCGCTCGTCTATCAGCGCATCTAGCCAGCTGTCTCAGTTGTTGGTCGTAACATTCATCAGTTGTTTAGGCTCTGAACTGCGTCTGTAATAAGTCACTCGGCTTGACAAAGACAAAACATTTCAAATAATTTAATGAACTTGACAGACATCTCGTTCCCCCATTTGTTGCAAATACTTACGTATACAGATGTATATTGTGCCACCAATATTTTTTTGTTTTCGTAGTTGTGGGGATTACAAAATGAAAGCCAAATAGTTTTGACACCTATTGGCAGCAAATCAATTGAATCGAATGGGGTCCCAAGATAAACGCCAATGTAGTTGAGAGTTAATGACGAGCAAATCATTTTGCCTAGCCATGCAATCATTCAATTATAAGCAGCTCCATGTTGCAGCTGCCCCACGTTGCATGCTGCAAGTTGGAAGTTGCAAGTTGTTCGATCCTTAGCAATTTTCTTGAATTGGATGACTAGATGACTAGATGACTTGGAATGACTGGATGACTTGGCTGACTTGGCTGACTTGGCTGACTGGACTGACTTCGCAAAGAGCCACCTCACGTAGTTGTCTGATGTCCATGTGGCATGCAACATAGCTAACGAGCGAGCTGAGCTCCAATTCAGCTCCAAGTGGAGCTGCAATTTGGTTTGTTGCCGGCCAAAATAATTGACATCTGTATAGAAGTCGTTTGCCATTTGATTTGCGGCTGTAATCGAACAAGTGCAACGGCAGTCGATTATGTGGCAAGCGAGTGAGAAATTATGCCAAAATCAAATGCTGGGAAAGTGTATAACAAATTCCATACACCTCCCCCTCGCCTCTCCCAACTCAACACTTGCCACATAGCTTAACGACTGCCTTATCGGTTCGAGCTGCGATTAGAAAGCGCTCAGAAAAATGTTGTCCATGTTTCACATTGACAGCCACTTGCTTACCGTTTTTACTCACTCTCTCCCCCTGCCCCCCTCTCTTACTCTTAGACTGCTTCGTCTTCTTCTTGCTTTTTTTGTAAATGTTTAAACAATGCTGCAACTTTTGGCATTTACATGAGAATTGCTGCTGCTCACAGAAAAAAAGAGGCAGCTGAACACAATATGAGCATAGAATCTGTTCGCCAGTTGCGACCCAAGTTGTGGCAGCTGCCACAAATTGAGTCTAATTAATTTGCAGCGAACTGCATGGCCAACTTTCTATGCCCTGCCAGCCAGTTAGGGCATAGAACTTTTCTCAAACGTCTGGTCTATGAACGCCAAATTACAAATAACTCTAAGAGAGATTTTAAAAGAGAATCTCTTTAGAGCAACATGAAAAAGTGACCATGGACAAGACTTCAGAACTTCAGCTGCAAGACTAACTTGGCTCAAGCTCCAGCTACTGCCACTTCCACTTTAAATTTCCAGTGTCACTGGACGACACAAATTTTCAACATAACTTTAAGTTTAGGTCTAAGACATAGACTTAGCTGCTGTGAGTGTCTATAACTCTTGCCTTAAAGTCTTAGCTAAAAAGTAATCCTGAAGCACATTCCATCAATTCTGAGCTCACATAAAGAAGCAATTTTAACTGCTGGTTTACACACAAAAACTATTCAACATTTTTGCTAATTATTTAGCCAAACTGAACCTGGAGCGCGAAGGGCTATGCCTAAGCATGGAGGGCTATTCGGCTAGTGTATAGACTTGGCTGCTATGACAAAAAGTTAACTTAATTTCTGTTTGCTTGCTCTTAACGGTAGATACATGTTTTTCTATGTTTAAACAATGCATTTGAGAAAAAGCTACAAAGCTACAAAGCAGCAACAGCAAAAGCAGCGGACAACAAATTTGTTTAGTCTGAAAATCTATGCAAAGGCAATTTGAATAGCCGAACGAGCGAGCATTCAGCTAATGCCTCAGATATGTAAATTAGAAAAAAATAAATTCTTTGCCCAGTTGCCAGTTGCTAGTTGCCAGTTGATTGGCTTAGTCCAAGCAGCAGCCCAAACCCAGCAGAGCCAGAGCTAGGCCCAGTTTCCCAGTCTCAGCTATGTTTGCTCTTTTGCTTAATTGTTATCTATCTCTCTCTCTTTCTTTCTCTCTCTTTCACAGTCTTTCTCTATTTTTATTTTCATTTCAAATTTACATACATTAAAAGCGCGCTTTGTTTGTGGCAGCTGCAGAAGCTACAGTCCATGAAAAGTGAGCGTGGAAAGCAGCCAAAAAATACTAAAGGAATGCTCTAGTCGGCAGCATCCGACTAGAAAATACCCCGACTACACAGAAAAACATTAAATTATTTTTTACAGAATTTTCTAATCGATAGTACAGCTATTGTCCTGGAGTGGACCAAAAGACTGAAAAATTAATCTCGGGTTACCATAGGTTCTTGATAGTCAAGGCCAAAGGCGACATACCTAGACAAAGTAATTTGATTTAAATAGTTTATTATTTGCAACCCATCAATTGCTAAAAGAGACCTATATATACTCGAAAAGTTTTAGTAAAATATTGAGTTGCAGCCTATTGAAGTCCAAAACTCAATGAATTTAAATTCCATTTGCCTGATGGCCATACGGACATCGTTTATAAGGCATAATATATAGTCTCTGATTTCAGACTTGCTTACTTCTGTGCGCTGCACAATTCATATCAAACTTAAGTTATTTCGTTAGAGTATAAAATATAATTCAAAAACCAATTCCAATTCGGATTTGTAAGCAAACTGAGCAAGTTTTTGGCTCTCTGAGCAGCAATTGCTATAGAAGTGGGCCTAGGAGAATGGGGATTTCGTTTTGGGAGGCAAATTAAAGTTTTAACAGGCCACACCCAAAGTGACAGTTGCCACCGATGCTGCCGCTGCTGGTGGCAAAAGGCCTCAAGTGCCGCCTTATCAACTGACGTCGGACAGTTGCAACAATTTGCATTTGCGAGCCAGTTGAAGTTTCTACTTATCGCTCTATGTCTCTCCCTCTCTCTCTCCGCCTCTCTCTCTCTCTCTCTGTCTGTTGCATACGTAGCTCATTACGAATGCAACTGCGAGGACTGGCCTGGGCTGTCTGTCGTGCAACAAGTGGCAGGCAGTCGGGTTAGCGGCAAATTGTGCTGCCACATTTAATTGGCAACTTTTGGCACGCTCAGCCACGTTGCCTTTATCGATTTATGATGACGACAAACGGACAGACGCACAGACGGACGGACGGACAGACAGTCCGACAGCTTTTCTAGTTTTCCTGTTTTTTCTCAATCTCTGATTGCTGCCACAGCTGCCCAGGCAGCTCAATATGAAAATGCAAATTTAAGTGGCAAACGAAATGACAGAGTACTAAAAAAACTGGAACTATTACTGGAACGGGAGCGGGCACGGTAAAGGGAAAGGAGAACGGAGAACGAAGAACGGGCACGTGAACGGGCGGAAATCCCAGCTGGGCCCAGCTCGTTGTGCAAATAAATATTATTACTTCAATAAGGTCGCCAACTGTGTCCGCATTTAATTATATCGCATAGCATACTAATGACTGCAGATACCCTGTAATTGCTACCTAATTGAACAGCTTAAGTATATAGCCCAACCTATCAACTGTAACAGTTAAAAATACGAAAAAAATGCATATGCAAATCGAAAATATTTCAGTTTTCCTTACTAAAATCGATATTTATCGATATACATTTACCACACACTCTAGCTTATTATAGCTAATTCATCAAATTTGACTCATAGATGTACGTATGCTACATGCAGCTCAATAGTATTTATTTTTTGTAATCGATAATTATCGATAACCAACACTAGTTATTGCAATACATTTTACAGACAATTTTCCATGTAGTCGTATATCTAACATGCATACATCAAGCGATAATTTTTGTCAAAAATCGGTAATAATCGATAACCAACTGGAGCTTGACGAAATTACTGACAATTATTATGAAAGTAAAAGCCATTCAAAGTTCTGTATAGATGTAAGTATATCATGCAACTGAAATGTATTTCAATTTTGTCGAATATCGATAAGATTCGATAGGCAATAATAAGCTATTGCATTGCTAATTGCAACATACTTAAAGACTTTAAGAGCTAGAGCTGTTGAATGTAGCACATAGATATACACAGGGCACCCAGAAGACAACGTAATGTTATGTTGTGCCTTTGCATCGATAAGTATCGATATCCGATAAGTTATGTTTTCTTCAACAATTCAGCTGGGTCTGCTTTTAGGCAACTGTGCAGGGCATCTAGTAAGTCGGACTCGCCTGTTTTGTGTATGAAAAACGGCAAACATAATCAGCGCTTGATCAAAAATCAATATAATTTCGTGTCGCGCTTTAATGAAGCATTTTTTTTTTTGGAAGCACAATAACAAAATAAGCAATTGTCATGCGGTTGCAAATGAAATGTTGCAGTTGAAATGTTGCAGTGAGTGGGCAAAGAGCTTGGCCCCGTTCGGTGCGACAAGGCGTTGGCTTTAGACTCGCAAAAGTCTGACTCAGACTTGAACTAGTTGTTGGCTGGTTTTGCCTGCTTATTGGTAATATAAGTGCGAGCAGTTATGCTTTATTTTCTCATTTTTATTTAAGCCAGCCACGCCCAAAAGCAGCTGCAGCAGCAGCAGCAACAGTTGCTGCTTGTTAGACAAGTTACCAAAAATAGACCAACAACTGGCTGAACTTGGCGCGGCGCGGCTTGGCCTAGCCAGATCTGGCTTAGATTGTAATTGCCACGACGCTGCCCTCCCCCCTCTGCTGTAAAAGGGGGCGTAATTCATATTCGACTTTTATGGTGTTGCACGCGTTTTGCATTCCCAGCAGCAGCAGCAACTGTTGCCGCTTGCAGCTGCAACATGAAATCTCAACACTTTATAGGCCAGTCGCTGGACAGTTATTATATGTGGCAGGCCTTAATGAACATGTCTCTAAGCCCAGTTAACAAACTTGCTCTCCCTCTCCCTCTCTTTCTCCATCTCGCTCTCTTTGCCTCAGCTTGCAATTGATGGGTTCAACAGATCCGTTAGTGCCAAATTACAAATAGGCTGCACAGCCAGGTGCAACAGCCAGAGAGCGAGAAGGCGAGAGAAAGAGAGAGACAGGTAGAGAGGGAGCGGCATATAGAGTAAGCGCGTGAGCTGGAGTTAGACGTGGCAATAACCAACAAGACATTAACCCGGCGCATGCCTTGCCACAGCTGCATGCTGCATGCTGCATGTTCAATTATTGAACTCTCAGCTACAGTGAACACTCGCTTGCAGCGCAACATAAACAGCTGCTGAGTGCAAGCGCTGCTAGCTGCTAGCGAGCTGCTGGCAATTGCAATTGCAGCCACAGCCACAGCCGCAGCCAAAGTCCAAGTCAATAGACCCGCCCCCCCCCCTCCACTCCTTGCACCTCTGCCCCTCTGCAGCTGGCCACAAAAACATAAAACAATAAAGTTGGGCGCTGCGCTAAAGAATAATCGCATAAATCATGCGGACTTGCGGCAACGCGCGGCATCTAAGCTTCACTAACGGCCAAACGGGCAAGCGGGCAATGGGCAACGTGCAACAACAACGTGCAACAAGCCGAACCGCCGCAAACCAAAAACAAAAACAAACCAAAGTTCAGTAGACACACACACAGTACGCACAGTGGGCTGGAAGCAATTTATTTGCAAAATAACAATTTGTAAAATTTGCTTAAATTATAGAAGCAGCTCAACAGAATCCTAATGAAACGAAATATTTCCCATTACAAATCACTTTTTAGCTGACGAGATAACATTGATCACGATCATCAGGATCAGCTTGGCTTGCATACTTCTTGAGATCTGCCACGCCTCCTTTCTGATGTTGCACTTGCCTAGAAACTATATGCACTGAATTAACTCTTTAAGTCTTTAAGAAATATATATGGCTTAGATAAAGTTAAATAAATTTAATAAAAAAATAAAATTTTTTATTCTCTCATTTATTTCAGTTGTGACTAAACAAATTTGGATAAACAAATTGGTAACTATGAAAATTGAAATTCATAATTTTATAGTAAAATACGATCATAAATTGTCAATCAGTTTCAATGACAATAGTCTGCGTGCCACTGTACCTTGGTACAGACAGCTGCTGCTGCTGCTGCGGCAACACTTTTCTTGCCTTAAGCCAAATTTATAGCGATCTAAGTAGGTATAAAGCGCTCATTTTGTGGCAGCCACGTTGACTTCGTTACGTTGCCAAGGAGTGCCCCACAGGAGTAGCAGAGAATGGGGGCATAAAGGCAGTGCGAGAAGCGGGCGAAAGGCTTTGTTTTTCTTCTTTTTTTTTCAGTTGAGCCTCGCTTCAGGTTGAAGAACAATAGAAATTGCACTGCACGAAAGTTCGGGGCGATTTCGTTGGCTAAATGAGCGGACGGCAGGAGCAGCTGGAAGTGGGGCATTGGGAATCATCGGAGCTGTTGACATGGTCGAAAAAGGGGCGCGGTTGCTGCTGACGACAAGGAACGGGACAAGGGATTGCTGGCGACTCTGAGGAACAAAAACGCAAAGAACTTCTTGACGGGCTTTCGCTTTGCGGCCAGAACAAGCAGCAAGAGTAGCCAAAGAGCCTTTGTTGTGGTAAACAGTTAGCCAAGTGAATGGCAGCAAATGTGGCAAGGCGAGCGGCGAGTGGGGGCAGAGCCTGGCTTCACTTGCGACAAGCTCAAAAATCAGCTTAAATGCGATTAGGCCAAACAAGTTAGTCAAAAACTACGAAACACGGGCGTGGCTAAAGCGCAGGCAATAACCGTTGCACACACACACACAGCTACACCCACACACACACACACATGAGCTGTGGCAAATGCTCAAATGACATTCTAATGCCCGCTGCCTGGGCTGCTTGCAACAGAAATCGCATTTATCACGTATGGGCTGACAAAATGCGAGGCAGCCTAACGTTGCAAGGTGGCAGGCAGAGTGGGGCAATAGGGGAGGTAGTGCAACGGAGAGAGCGAGAGCGAGGTAAGCGTAAGTCTAAACAAGTTTGCTGCCTTGCGCCTTCAGGCTCATTATTATGCGCGCATTGTGCGTGGCAAGGCAACAGGAACTGAGGCAAGCCTGGGTGAGAGCGGGCGCTGGGGAGGTGGCATGTGGCATATAGGCATAGGAATTTGTGTGTATGTGGCTGGGCGAGCAGCATGGAGCGTGCTCCGATTCTCAATTTCAATTGCAATGCGACGCATATGCCTCCAGGGACAATCGCCATGCGCAACTGCGTGGCAGGCAGCAACAAAAAAACAGAGGCGAAATGCGAAAAGGAAACCAGACGAGGCAACCGGCTCCAAGCTGCAAACAATTGCAGCACAGTTCGCATCGCAATTAAACAAAGCTCCGCGTCCAGACGGTCGCAGACAATGCGCCGGCCAAAATGGGTAAAGAGTCGCCTTGCCCCATGTGGCAGCTCGTCTGGCGAGGCACGGCAGGGCAAAAAGGATTCAAAACGCATTTCCGCCAACGCGTCCGACGTTCGTTTGCCTTGCGTTTATGCAAAATTCGCCTATCAGCGAACGTCAATCGCAGCCCATGAAAAAGGAGCAAAAGCACAACTTGTAGAAGAAGCAAAAGAGTCGACTGTGGGCCAGAAATGGAAGTGGCAGCGGGAGCAGCGGCTATGCCATATGTGGAAGCAGCCTTTCCAGCGAACTGCTTGTCATATTTAGTTGGCATAACAAAGAAAAGTTGCGGCCATAATCGCTTTTAAATCGCCACAAAATCGCCCGCAAATCGCCAAAGGAATTAAAGGAGCTAAAGGCCGGAGAGATGGGCGGAGAGATTGGGCAAGGTAAAGAGAAGGAAATACAAGCAGATAGCAGAGAGAGAGAATGATACATGAACAGGAGCAAGAGCTAGATCACAAATAATAAACAAGGAAGAAACTGAAACCTCTCAACACAGCTGAAGTTCATCGAAAGCAACATAAGGACAGATTGATACTGCAGAGCCTGCCGTAGCAGTTCGTCTGTAAAATCGCACAGCTTGGCAACCCTGCATGCTGTGATTGTCGCCAATTCCGATTAAGGCGTCTGCACTGAGGCATCGCCCAATTTCTTCGGCCGTGTCCACAATGCAAATGAAGTGCTTTCAACGCTCCACTCGATGATCCATTCGTTGCCTTCATCACACACATAAACTCAGTGAAGCGTCTAGCATTGGGGCAGGCAAACCCTCAGCCTCAGCCTCCGGAACCACTGCCCTAGTTGTCATCAAATGTGCGCCTTAATTTTCCCTTTTTTCTCGCTCAGTTTTCCTGCTTTTTTTTGGGGACTTCAAAGTTGTTGAAGCGAAAAACTTTACAATCCATCAAATTAATGGTGCAATGTTGCTCAGGGGAGCAGCTGGAGCTGGAGCTAGAACTGGAACTTGAGCTGGTATGAGTAGTGCGCCTGGAACTGTTCGAATTTGATTGATTCAAGCAAACGCTGATTGAACAAAGCAACCTTTGACAGCCTTTGATTGAGAGCTTTTTGTCAGTCAGCAACAGTTGCCGCAGTTGCCACCGCAGTCCACCTGTTGGCAACACCTACCTACCCCCGACCCCCTTTCAATCTACCTCTTGTAATGTATTCCTTTCACCGGGATTTGCAATCGCATGTGGCCTCATCATATATGAAAGACAATTAACTGCAGCCCACATGCAGGCGCCTTTCACCAAGCCACAAGGGGCGCGTATTGAAAAGGAGACAGAGACAGAGACAGCGAGAGGGGGAGAGGAAGAGGGAGAGCGAGAGTGGGTTCTGTGGGCAGTTTTGGGCGATATGCAAATGCCATCCCACAGCCATTTGCACATACAAATGTAACGAACATTTTATAGACTTATCACGCGACACTCGCAGACGGCGAGACAGAGGCGAGGGCCATAAATCTAAACGATAGGCCGCCCACTCGCGAGGCAAGAGAGAGCCACAGAGCAACGGCAGCAGCAGCAGCGAGAGTCAGAGGCAGGCGACAACAATGTGGCAAGAGTCGGCAGATCGAGCGGCAGCCATCGTCACGAGTGGCAGCAATTAATTTTCATACGCAGACGCAGTTGCTGATGCTGCTACTTGCTTGCTTGCCACACGTTGCAGCAACAAATTGCGCATCGATGTGGCGACTTGTGGCATTCTAGGAAAATAAATTTAAATAAACGCAACGTCTACTCCGACTGACCAAGACGCAGACCAAAGCAAGACGAAGACACCAACAGCTGCAGCAACTGGACCAGGGAACAAGGGACCAAACTGTATACCCTATATATAGGAGAGTGGCGAAGAGGTTCGAGTTTGATGTGCAGATAAAAGAGAATGAAATCTTTTCGATCTCCAAATCTCTTAAGCTCCCTCGTGAGCTAAATGATCTAGTGAATCAAAGAGAGACAGAAGAATGAACTAGTTCAACAAATGGAACTAGAATACCAGAGAAACAGTCGAGTGCCCCTTATAAACTGATGAACTATCTGAACTAATGAATAAAACGAGAGACTGCAGAATGAACAATTGATCTGGTTCAGCCAATTGAACTAGAATACCAGAGTAGTATCTAGCCTAGTCGGATCCCCCTAGCAAATAAAATGAGAGCCCAAGAATGAATATTTGAACTGGTTCCGCAAATTGAACTAAGTGAACTAGTATGGAAAAAAGAATGAACAATTGAACTGGTTCAATTAATTGATCTACTATACCAGAGAAGTAGTCGAGTCGCCCTTATGAACTGATGAACCATCTGAACTAGTGAATAAAATGAGACTGCAGAATGAACAATTGAACTGGTTCAGCAAATTGAACTAAGTGAACTAGTATGGAAAAAAGAATGAACAATTGAACTGGTTCAACTAATTGATCTACTATACCAGAGAAGTAGTCGAGTCCCCCTTATGAACTGATGAACTATCTGAACCAGTGAATAAAATGAGAGACTGCAGAGTGAACTGGTTCAACAAATTGAACTAAACTTTCCAACTCTATTCGATTCCCTTAACTAGGGTATATCTAGCTATGTAAATTGGCTTTAAGACAAAACGAATGAAGGAGCCCTGAGGTGGGGCATTGCGGATGAAGTTAGATGCAGACAAAAGGCTTTAGTCTTGCAGCCTTGCAACATGCTGCCTGCAGCCTGTGTTGACCGCGTTGCAAGTGTTTTAACGATGTTTGCAAGGCGCATTACGTGATTTGGCCGCCGCCGCCTACTGCAAGGCTCAACTTTGAATGTTTGCAGCATGTTGAAATTTGAATAAAATCGAGGCAGGAAGCAGAGATGCCTCCACTGTGGCAACTGCCCCACGCCGAGCTCTTTGGACAGCGGCTGACAAAGTGGCTGCAGCTGAAAGGCAGCCTGAACTGCTCTTCTTCTTCTTCTTCTCAAAGGGGCGTATCAGTGTCGCCTGTCGAGGCGAAAACACTTTGTGTCGATAACACACGTTGCCTGTGCAACCGGAATCCTCGACACTTGCCTTAGACTTGGGCTGACGCGATAAATTAGCGCTTGCAACTTCATTTGTTGGCCAATTGGCATGGCTCAATCTGAAAGGTTGCCTCGTCCTCTCTCTCTCTCCCCCAGCTTCGCTCTCTATCTCTCTCTCTCTTTTCCAGCAGCATTTATCTCTCTCTCTCTCTCCTTCTATTTCTATTACTCTTTCTTTTCTCTTAATATATCTCTCTTTTTCTCTTCTTCTATCTCTCTCTCTCTCTTTCTTCTACTCTATCTCTGCCTCCCTTGCTCTCTATATCTGCTGCTGTTCCAGCTGAGTCATTAGAATCTGCAGCTGCCTTTGCACTTTGGGCTTAAATCCAATTACGCGCATGGCTCAAAAGCCCCAAAGCAACTGCGCTGATGCCACAGTGCTGACAGCTTAAAGGTAGCCAAAAAAGGCTAAAACTAGCTGTTAAAAATTTAAATATTAATTTATCGAAAAATATATAAGAACTTGATCATGCTCGCTTAGCATCGCAGCGCGTACAATCTGTGCAAAAAAAGCTAGATTCAGCAGCAAATAAGCTAAGCGCTCAGCACTGGCGAACTATACGAACTGCCCACTGCGCTGGCTGATCTGCAATTTGGCCTCGGCAACAACAACTAGAACTGAAAAACTGGTCAAAAGCCGCTGGCCAGCATTGTCCACTCAGTGGGCACTTTTGCTTTATTATAGCAATGCTTATACAGATTAGAATAAATCAACTTGGGCCCTCTTCGCTCTCTTCTTCTGCTTGCGATCTGCAAACGCTACCGGCAACAATCTGTAGCTGCAATTGGAGCTTGGACTAGAGCTGAAACTGGGATAGGAATTGGGCTTGGGCTTGAGTTTGGGACTGGAACTGGTTAAAGGCCAGCTGCGCCCCACACACAAACGCCCTGTTGTGGCCACTTATTAAGTGGCCAGCAGGCCAAGAGGAAGTCGGCACAGATAAGCAGGCAAATAGCTTGGCTTATGCCACACAGCACAGCAACAAATGCGCCAAAGGGAAATGCAGAACAGATCGAATGGGGCGAGCTCAAAGTGCAGCTGCAAGTGGAGCATATTTATATATGGATGTAGAATTCTCTATGCAACACAATTTAATGCCACAAAACAAAGTTGAAGGTGCCATTCGAGGGAGGGAGACTTGGTATTGATGAGCTGAACATCTCTGGTAGAGAACTGAGAGAGATATGAAAAAGTTGTAGAAGAGATCTCAATGAGAGCTGCAGTAGACCTAGAAAAGAACTGGAAGAGAGCTGGATAAAGTCTGGAGGAGATCTTGAAGACATCTGAAGGAGAAAAAAGGAGAAGGAAAATAACTGGAAGAGAGCTGGATGAAGTCTGGAGTAGATCTTGAAGACAGCTGTTGAAGATATTGAAGAGAATAGAAAGAGATCTAGAAGAGATCTTAAAGACATATTGAAGAGAACTTGAAAAGATCTGGAAGAGATCTATAATATATATGAATGAGATCTGAATGAAGTCTGGAGGAGATCTTGTAGAAGAAAAGAAGATTGAAAGAACTATTAAAGATAACTTTTAGAGATCAGCAAAGGATCTAGAAGAGAATTCGAAGATATCTATAAGATATCTGGATGAGATCTAGATGAGAATTGAAGGAGAAGAGAATAGAAAGAGTTCTAGAAGAGATCTTAGTGATCTATAAGATATCTGGATGTGATCTAGAAGAGAATAGAAAGAAATCTAGAAGAGATCTTGAAGTGATCTGTAAGATATCTGTATGAGATTTAGATGAGAACTGGATGAATGTATGACTGGTTGAACTTCACTTTCTCTAATGAGCATCATCATCAAGGCTTAATCAATTTCAATTTGCACATAAAAACTGTAATTTCCTTTCATTAATAACATAATCCTCCCACTCAGTTGCTTCATTAGCAACGCAACTCCTACAAACGTTTGCCTCTTGCCTTGTAAACACAGTTGTTGTCGATTCGCGGATCGGTTAACAGATTGATACAGCAGAGCCAGAGATTCTACTGATCCTGTTTCCCATGCAATGTCTGGACATGCAGTTCAACACTTTTGCGACCCGGCGAGCTTACAAATTAAACGCATTCAAGTGCAAGATGCTGGAATTTTGATTGGGTCAACAACAAGTCGGAAGAGGCGCGCGGTAGCTGAGATGCCATAACAAAATGTGTCAAGTGCCAGACATAAATGCCTAAGTAACGGCCCAGCCAAAGGAGTCGATTCCTGCTACCGCGCCCCTGACTCCTGCGCCTGCTGCTGCTGCCTCTATCTGCTCCAACTCCAGCTACTCCTCGTTCGATTGCTCGCGGCCTTTTTGCTGTTTGCTCTCGCCATTCGACATGCAGCTCAGCTCGGCTGGTTCGGCTTCGCATCATGAGACAATAAATTTTCGGTGCGTCACTTTTTTTTCTTCTTTTTTGGTTTTTGCAGATCGTTGGTCGAGGCTGCGGCAACTTCAGCAACGTTTCTGATACCCTGCCATAGAGAAGGGTATATTGTTATTATGTATTGCTTTATAGAAGCTGAAAGCAGAAGGCCCTTAGCTTTTGAATACTTGGGCTATATTAATCAGTTCAGCTCATTAACTAGATCTGACTCCATGACGAAGTCCCGCTGAAGTGTGGGTCTGGTAAGACACTACGTAATGTTCTATGGCTTCATTTTATTCAACAAACATTTCAAGTTGCTGTTGCCAAACAATGTTTGTAGCTAGATTGAATAACTAAGCAAGCTCTGATCAGAGGCACCCGACTAGGACCTACCCTGATCTTTGATCTTCAAACAATTTTAAATTTATTATACCTGTCTCTAGCTCGCTCAACACGTTTATACGAACAAGGCTAGTTACTAAATCTATAAAAAAATCTTTTGTTCTAGTCCCAAAAGCAGTAGCTTATCTTAAAAGTATTTCCATGTTCTAAATGGTCTCTAATCTCTTCAAATAGTTGTGTGCCAAGTCATCATAATTCAATTTCTACTTAATATAAATACTATCAATTCAATTATATTAATCATCATCAATTATTATATATCTATATCAATTTATATATCTATGTCATATCTTTAACTAAATATCTGCAAGTTAAGTCCAGCTATAAAAGTGTTTCTTTCTTTTACAGCGCATCTGTTAGTCGTGCACACTCTGCGCGCAGCGAGCTTTGGTTTTTGTGCGCGCTTTCCAATTAAAAATGCGCCACAGTTTTCGTTGCAATTGGAGTTTTGCCGTCGTTCGGCTTGTACTTATTTGTAAGTTGCACGCATGCAGCCAAAGAATGTTGCCACAGAGACTGTTGCAGCGGCGTCTGCAGCTACAGTGGCTGCTGCTGCTGCTGCAGTTACTCTCTTCTCTCGCTCCCTTAGCTCCTGCTTCTGCCTCCTGTAACTTCCACTTCTGTTTGTGCGCCTTCTGCTGCTACAGCTCTTACTTATGCTTCTTCTCTTGCCTCTGCTTCTCCCCCTCCTCCAACCCCCCGCTGCATTATCAACGATCTGGCGACCTTCTGCTGCGCTTGCCGCTTGCTGTTTTCATTAATTTACATAAAAATATCTTAATTGCAATGCCTCGTTCTTTTTCGCTTCTTTATACATTATCAACGGCCATGTCATGTCGCCGACGCGCCGGCTCGTCCTTGTCCGCTGGCCACGTTCCTCCAACTGCTCGATCATCGTGGCTGACAAATTTTCGGTGGCAGCACGTCAAGAAGTTGGCCGAAAAGCTTGCACAATGGCGCGTCGCATGATGGCACATCCTCTGGAGTCGAAACACATGTTATGCGACACCAAGCAACCTGCCCCATTCTCCTCCCTCGCCTTCTGCATAATCACTGATAAATGCGACTTTCAGTGCTACAAAAATGATTTGTGGATAATTAATGCAGAAGCAAAAGCAAAAAATAAAACCAGTTCGCGCGCTTACCTCAAAAGAACAGAAAATTGTGCTGCTGCTGCCGTTGTTGCATGATGCACAATCAAGCCTTAAACGCAATCAACGAACAGTAACTCATGTCCGTGGTGCTCCCAGCTGACAGGCTGCAGATAGAAAGAGATAGCAAGTCAACTAATTGCACAGCTCCAGCAGAAGTTGAAGGAGTTCACATAACAAGCGCGCAATTAATGCGCAGCATTAACTAGTTGAAAAACTTGTATTATTATTATTTTCGCGATCAAATTGCCAACAAAGGAATACTACTGATAATCAGTGTTGGTTAATGCACGAGACACGCGTCAAATATTTTGCAGCACACGTTGCTGTTAAGTGAGCTCTTGCTTGCGCTTGACTTAAACAAACAGTGAGAGTGAGTGAAAAGGATAGAGGATCAAAGCAAACACAGCAAACAGATGTGCTAAATTCTGCGGCTGAGCAGCTGTTGTGTGCTATTTATAGAAGAGAGTAAGCTTAAACGACCAATCAACACAAAGTAATTGTATTAAGTAGCTGCTTATCTATTACATGCAGAGAGGGGGATGAGACGCTGCTGCTAAACTCTCTCACTATATGTCAACAACCAATTAAAGGGAACGCAGCGCATAAAAATGTATTGTGAGTTAGACTCAGCTTACGATATTCTAATAAGAACTATCTTCTTCGAGCTGTTCGCTCTCAGGTTTAGTATTCACTCTCACTGCTTATGAAATATATTCTTATTGAAACTCTTCACTCTATTCGCTCTCGCATAGGACGAGCTAAAAGCAATTCTAAAAACCCATTGTTGAGCACTGCAAACACCCATGCACAAAGACATTCCACAACACTGTTTTGTCTGCTGAAATTTGAATACCTCGTGTTTGGGCTGCGCTTCAAAATGAACTCTCACAGCATTTTAAGAGAACTCAATAAAATGCCAAACAAAATCAGAGTGGATGCTTTGTCCTGGCACCAGGCTGTGCTAAATGGAGGCAATCATATGAAACTTTACGCCGTTTTGTGTGCGAAAATCTTTGCGAACGAAGCTCAATTGGGAACTGCGAAAACCGAACGAAAACTGCGCCATATCAAGAAGCGAATACATCGACTCTTCAAGCGAATCGATAAGAGCTACAAACGCCTAAGACAAACATTGGCACAGCTCAGCAACATTCAGCTGCGAACCGAGCGCATGTTTCGGCGCGTCCGTCTCTGGCACGATGATGAACTAGTGCGTGAACATTGCATTACATGGGGGCTGACGACTTCCAAGCTGCTGGAATTCCTGGAATTTCTAACGCGGCGCTACGGCTACGAATGGGAGATCAAGGAAATGGTCATACGTGAGTAGCAACACTCTTATACGGCACTCTTATACATCATTCTACTACAACTTCCAGTTGGGCTAGAAACGGTGAGCTGCAACTATGATGCTCAAATACTGCTGCAAGCTTGGCTGGACAATAGCCATGCGGGTGGACTGGAATTCGAGTGCAAGCTAGCCGACTTCTATCGGTCCATGGGCCAGCGTCAAGCAACTTCCCAGCATTATGCCAAATGTGTCTGATCAGTGCTGTGTAACAGCTAGCAGAGATGAAAGCTTTGCTCTAAATGGAATTTCACATGCAAAAAAAGTATGTTCCTTTATCAATACTAGAAATACAAGCAATATTGTTTAAAATTTTCCCATTATTATTTAAATTGATGCTAAAAAATTTACCAACACTTCAACGCTTGCATAAATACCGTTATATGCTGCTGACCAACACTAAAAGAACTACATTATTGAAGGCATAGACAAAAGCATTGCCTTAAATTGAATTTCCCATTATTATTTCATGACTTTCAGTGTTGCACAACACAAAACAAAAGATTTGCATTTTTAATTGATTTTCGTTTTTCATTCATTTCATTTCATTTTTTTGTTTTTTTTTTTTTTGTTACTTTTTATTGGAAAAATGTGTGTTTTTCTGCTCTCTATCTGCACGCCAAAAACCGTTATTAATTATAAAGAACTTGCAAAAAATGATTTTTGGTTTTTGCTTTTTTTGCACATTTAAAATTTGACTTGACTTTTTGCTATTTTTTTGTTTTGTTTTTTCATTCGATTTTCTTTTCCATTTGACTCACGCGGTAGCAAAAACAAAACTTAATTTGTAATTTGACTACAACAACATTTTGTTTGTTTTCTTTTGTTTGCCCAATATATTTGCTTGTATATATAATTATTATAATTGTATATATAATATGCAATTCTGTAGCTAGATTTTCCACTTTCTTTTTTTTTTGTTTTCTGACATACATTTCCTAATTATGTGTATATATATATATGCATGGCGTTTTGTTTTAGAAACAAATTGCAATTGTTTTTCTTTACTTTCAATTTTTTTTTATTTTTGAATTTTTCTTCTTTTTGGTTTTTAAATTTGCAATTGAAATTTGGCCTATGTACACACATGCATACTTACACTTAAATGCATGTGCGTGTGCATGTGTGTGTGTGTGTATTTGTGTGTTTGCCGTAAAACTAACCTCGAGGCTAACCTTAACAAATTTATAAATTAATAATTGCATACTTTTAGGCTAGGGGCTGGGCTAGTAAATGGTTTTCGCTCTCTCTGTCTCGTTCCTTCGCTTAATGCACTTATGTAATGTTTGTTTTTTTTTTCTTTATATATATTCAAGCCTTAACTAACTTTACAAATTTGTCAAATTTTTTTGTTGTTTTTCATTTTATATTTTTTTCTTAGAAAATTGTTCAACTCGTAAATTGAGTTGATTTTTTTTTAAAAATTCTGTTCCCACCATTTTTCGGTTTTAATTCATATATAATTTGTTTTTGTTTTTATATATTTATTTATGAATGCTTGTTGTCAATTGTTGCTCTATATATGTGTGTGTCCGTGTATTACAATTATTGCTATGTATATCGTGTATGTATATGTATTATGCATATGTGTATGTCGTTAGCCTTCGTCTGACGAACTCACCACACCAGCGTGAGCGGGCCGTGGTGAACAAATGTGTTGAGTTGAGTTGAATGTGGCGAACTGAAACCCTTAGCTAGGAAATGTTTTTTTCTTCTGTTTTATGGAAATTCTTGGAAGCGTGTTTTGTTTGGTTTTTATTATTAATTTATAGATATGAATGTTGCATAAAGAAAAAGCGCTGCGGTATTTAAATACCAACAATTGACTTACTCTTAGTAATTTTCTTTGCAAAAACAAAAGAAATGAGCCAAAAAATAATTGCAAATAATTTTTGTTTTATTATACACAAAAAAAATCGAATACTAAATGTGAAAAAAACCAAACTACTTAAAAGTTAAGCGTGTGTGTGTGTCTATGTGTGTGTGGTATATACTAGAAAACGTCTTTGTTAATGTAGATTTGTTTGTTGTTTCGCTTTGTTGTTGTTAAATTATGCTAATTAAAATACACAGGTAAAAATAATTTCATTGTTTAATAATTGTTTTTTTTTTTCATTTAATGCAAACTTAAGCCTAGCGAAAATCTTTCTTTTAAGTGCAAAATCAATTTGTTGTTGTATTTGTTTGTGTGTGTGTGTTTGTTGTAGAAAGCTTTTTTGTTTATATAAACATATTTATGTTAATTTGTACACAATTTCTTTTTAAGTAATTCATTATTAAACAATTGGCTATGTGAGTGTCAGTGTGTGTGTGTGTGTGTCTGCAGGTATGTGTGTGTGTGCGAAGTATAAAAACCAAAAGTTTTTCCTCTTTCTTTGTATAAAACAGTTCCTAACCTCAAAAAACTACTTATTGACTTAAAAACCCTTATACCGTAAATTTCCCCCGTTCCCCCACTTAAACCCCTTTTACAAATTTCCCTTCTCTCTGCTAACCAGCCACTGCGCTTTGCGTCCAAATATATGTATGTGTGTACAGCTGTTGTATAAGCATGCACAGTATACCAGTGTGTGTGTGTGTGTGTGTGTTTGCCTGCCTATGTGTATGTGTCTGTGTGTGTGAGTTTTCGCTTTAACATTAAATTGTTTTTGTTTTGTTTTCTTTATAATAATTTAAACTAATTCTCGCTTTGCACAAAAAATTTACACAATTTATTAATTTAATTTAGTTTTAATTAGGTATTTTCTCTTTTTGTTGTAAGCTACTTTTTTGTTGTATAATTATAATTTTTCGCTTGTTGTTATAATTATTGTTGTTGTTGTTGTTGTTGTTCTTAGTGCTTACGGCGAATTGGTTGTAAATATGTACAAATTTCTTTTTAACTTAAATTCTAAATATTGTGTTTTGTTTTTTGTTGTTTGTTTTAAATCTTGCGTATTGTATATGATCTATGTATATAATATATATAAATATGCCCCTATGTGTGGTTTTTGTTGTTTTCTTTTACTTCATCTTCTACTTCATTTGTTGTTGTATATGTATAAATATTAAACACTAAAACGAACGCCAGCCTAATAAAAACAATTCTTGCACTATACACAATTTTCAATTAATAAATAGTAATGCTGTTTTCGCTACTCTCTCCCTCTCTTTCTCTTCGTCTCCCTCTCTTTCTTACTCTCTCAAGACTTATCGCTTTCATTGCTCATCATCTAATCAATTTAGTTTCTTGTCTTTGTTGCACCCCCTCTGGTTAGGCTGTAAGGCTGCTGCGGCGGCGGCTTTTATTACAAGGCTCTGTTTTACGCTAACTGTGCGTTGCTGTTACAGTTTACTGTTAACATTACTGTTACGTTTACATATGCTTTTGCTGTTAATGTTATATCGTTTTTTGGACTGTTAACTTGCAGGTTTTATTATTCCTTTTGTTTGGTTTTGTTTCTGTTGTGGATAGTTCGTTATGTTAATGGAAGTACAGTAAACGGAAGCAATCGACTGTTACTGTTACTGTTACGGTTACGGTTTATGTTACTGCTAGTGTTAATGGTCTGTTGTGTTAGATTGTGTGTTTTATGCTATGGCCGCCGTTAGATAATACAAATCCATTAGCGTTTGCACATTGATGGGCAGACAGGATAGCCGATCGTGCGTATTGGAATCGAGTGCCAGCCAGGACAATGCGTTGTATCCCTCCAGCACAAAGCGTAGCACATCGGCTGTTAGTGTCGAGTCCAACGGATGATCATTGGCCGATTGATGAGCATTGGTCGAATTGAGTATATCGTCGGCTATCTGTATATTAGGCACATGCAAATGCAGCGCGGTCTTTAGGAAGACGGGGCAGACATCCTCCAGATGCGGGCAGGCGGACCAGAACCAGGCGGGCATCCGACCCGTGGGCGCTGTCGAGACCATGTAACCCACCGAAATGGGCTGCTGATTGAGGGAACCCACCTGAAAGACCGATCAAAAGGTAAACAAAGATACAATTATGTATAGACGCAATCTAGTCACCTCCTCGACCTCCTGCGGGGGCGTGCACTTGAAGTTGTTGCCCCCAGCGCTTTGCCAGCTGCGATTGTCCTCCATGCGTCCTGGACTGCCGTGATTTGAGACGCGATCCATGTGAGCTGCTGTGCAAGAGGAACATGCGTGAGACAAGCCACCAAAAGAGAATCGATCGATGTCAAACAATACTCACAGTCCCAGAAAAGATCGCCTATGTCCGCATCGCTGAAGTCCTCGTTGCCCTCCTCCTCGCCAAAGATGAAGTCATCGTCCACCTGCGGCTCGTTCTGGAATTGGCGAGTGAAGGACTGCAAAAAAATGGAAGTCTGGTCAGTATTGTTGAATCGATAAACAACAATCGATAAGATTACTTACCGCACAGACCGCACTGGTGGGAAAGACCAGAATGTGCGTACAGGTAACATCCTGCGGCGTCGACAACGGATTCTGCATCGAGATTTGCGAGAAACGCTCATCGGGCGTAAATTGATCGGGCATCACGCGAAGCTTGGCATCTGGCTCGAGGGTGACCAGACAGGCACTTAGAATGGTAGGCGGATACATGAGTGTACATTGCTTGCACATATCCTTGAACTGTTTGGAGGCCTTCTGCAGCTGCTGCTTGCTGAGCAAATAGCTCCAAGACTTCAGCTCGCTGTGACCAATGCGGCCAATCCTTCCGATGACCAACCGCCACATTTGCGATGTCTGCGAGATGAGACCCATGACGAAATCCATAAGCTTACGCAGCGCTACATAACGTGCTGGCGCTTTTCTTCTCCTGGCACGGTTCGGCACATCAATGTTGATGCACACCTTCTCCAGCAGTTCGCCTCGCTCGTCTGTCGCGGTGGCGAGCAGCCACGACTGATCCTCACTTAGACAATAATTGCAATACATCACTGAGTAGCGCGTCTCATTCTGGCCATGCATGCTGCCCGCTGCACGTGAGAAGTCCGTCTTGTCGTTCCGCTCGTGCATGGGCGCCAAGACAAAGGGGGCGGTGTACATCTTGTAGGCGCGTCGATTCGGCACATCCTTGGTCTTGAGAAACGCCTCCATGTTGGCCGCCGTGCCGAAGCCTGTTAAGCTCTTCACCGGCTGCGCATGCACCAGATGCCTTCGACACTGTGAGAAGATGTTGAGCGCCAGGCACTTGATCTCATCCGAGAAGCGACGACGGTTGCCACACGGTCCTAGCTCCATAATTGACTCCAGTGAGATGATCTGAATGTTCATCTGCGCACGCACCGAATCTGGCACCACCTTCAATAGCTCCGCATAGCAACGGAGCAGCGCAATCAATGCAAGTCGCTCCAGCTCGAAGCTGTCCGAGGCAAAGGTGAAGGGATTCACCACATACAGCACAATGGCTGAGGGATTGATGTCCTCCAAGGTTTCACCCATTCCCAGTGGATCGCCCAGCACCAGAGCCGGCTTGGAATCACCTCCAGCTGCGCCTCCTTTAACATCTGCCTTGCTATCCTGCTCCTGATTGCTGCTGCTCTGAGTTGCTCCTGTTTGTTGCTGCTGTGGCTGCTGCTCCGTCCCCGGCTCCAGCTTGATGACCGGCTGCTCCGGATGCTCTGCCGCTGTTGACGCTTGCGCTACACCGGCTTTTGTTGAATGACTGCCACTCGCATCTGGCGGATTGAGCAGCGTCTTATCGCCAGGCACTCGACTCAGATAAGGCGCCAGCTGGTACAGAAAGGCGATGGCATAGCGCCTAATCTGCTCCGCCAGCTGCGCATGGTCCAGTGTGCGCAGCCAGTCATCCAACGGAGTCAGTACATCTCTTTCCGTTACGCCTACCTGGAGGATGCCCTCCCAGCCACGAATGGGCGTGTGCCTACCCAGCTTACACATCTCATACGTGCTGCTCAGTTCACGGAAATAGGTGCGAGTGCTCGCGGCGACATGCTCATTGTCTGGACACACCACCACATAGACCACGTCCCGCGCATAGGAGTAGGGTTCCAGCAGAAACTTATCCCAATAGTGTATGGAATGCGGCGCCACAGATATCCAATCCTTCTCGTAGCCAACCACAACTGAAGGTATGGGCTGTGGCTCGCACTGTCCAGAAGCTCGACCGGCAAGGCGATGAAATTGCCGCCAGGTCAAAGGACCGCTAACTGTATTGTAGGAGCTGGCATCCTTGGAGCCAGCTGCACCACCTCTCGACTTGCAATGGAAGGCGCTTTGCAGCATGGGTTGAATGGCGTTCATCGTCCTGACAATCTCCTTGTTGCTTCGGGTGAAGCCCACTGGAAGATAGGGCCACTTGTGTACCGTTAGACGACTGCTGCCCAGGCTCAACAATTTCTGGCGCAGAGCGGGCGCCGCCTGGAAGGCCATGAGCTGCTGCGGCTGCTGCTGCTGTTGTTGTTGGTGTGGATGTTGGGGCTGATGTGGATGGTGTTGTTGACCACCATGCGGGCCATGTCCATGCCCGAATTCGAGGAGATTCATGTCCAGGCGGTGACTCTCGAATGCCAGACGCGCCTGCTCCAATGCCAAGCTAACGACATCGTGTGCATCCGTAAATTCCAGGACATTCGCAATGCTGGCCACCGAGGCGCCAAGGCGACGTTGTCTCGACATCCTGCGACGATGCGTTTGCAGTGCCCGATGCACCGAACTACTGGAGCTTTGTATAATGGAGCATTGATCCAGCAGAAGATCGAATATGGCATGCGTCAGCTGTTCCAGCTGCTGTTGAGCTGTACTCGTCAGCTTCTCCAGCTCCTTGCCACTGGAGGTATCCTTATTGTTGTTGTTGTTGTTATTATTATTGTTGTTGGCGCCCTTGCGGCACAGAGATTGGATGAGCGTGAGCAGGGTGGGCTGTTTATTTCTCGCCGGGTCGTCGACGATGCCCGTGATTTCCAGCTCATCCTCGTAGAACAGGCCGGCGC
The DNA here is from genome assembly GCA_035045825.1 of Drosophila eohydei. NCBI lineage: Eukaryota > Metazoa > Arthropoda > Insecta > Diptera > Drosophilidae > Drosophila > Drosophila eohydei. The sequence continues at coordinate 1,864,838 of JAWNOT010000070.1, read as the reverse complement.
GATGCGACAATCGCCGGTTGACCACGGCGCTGAAGCCGCACGTACACTCCACGGGATCATCATCGACGTAGCCTGTTATGTGGGGATTGCTGCTGGGTGGTGTACAGGATGAGGAGCCACTGGAGCCACCATTGGGCCCATGGCCATGGCCATGCACGGAGCCAGCTCCGGACAAAGCAGCAGCCACCGGCGACGAGTCCAGCCCACCGCCAAAGGCACTCAGCATGCGCATCCCACCAGCGCCTCCTCCTGCACCTGCATACTGATTATAAGGCGTAACAGCACGAGCTCCTCCTCCACCACCAACGCCGCCGCTTGCAGCTCGATGCGCTGGAAAGGGATTGAAGCTGCTCCCAGGCAACGGCACGTAGACTCCAGAATCAGCGCCACGAATATTGCCAATCTTCTGCGTATCCGCATTGCAGACACAGACGCTGCTGCTATCGAAGTTGTGATCCCGGAAGACATTCAATGCCGTATCGTAGAGCAGGATGTTGACCAGCACTGAGTTCACTTCTGGCAGCTCCTGCAGCAGACTCAATGCAGCGGCTGCTGCTGTTGCAGCTGCTCCTGTCTCCGATGCACTGCCGCCTGTGTACTGCATCATGGCCAGCTTGGAATCACCGGGCATTAGAGCAGCTCCGCCAGCTGCTCCGCCACTCATCGACCCGTAGACGTGATGAGGCGTGTGCGGATGTCCTGGCGGCTCCTGTGAGCCGTACGGCTTATTAAGGTACGACGAGGATGTGGACGTGGCCGGGCTAGCAGCAGCCAGCTCATATGGATACGGAGGAGGCGGATGCGTGGGCGTTTGTCGCATCGCATGGTGTTGTTGCTGCATAGGACTGCTGCGTGGAAAGGGCACTACACCTGGGCCGCCAGGTGAGGGAATGGGAGACATGCCGGCCCGCTGCATTAGCTGCTGCATCGAGCTGCCAGGCGGAGCTTGCGGACAATTGAGTTGATTCAGCAGCAATTGGCTGCCACCGCTACTCAGCGGTTGTGGAACCGTTGACGGCGAAGGCATCGCAGCATTCATTGGAGTCCGAGGACCTGCCGAAAGCAAATCGTGCAACTGTTTGTGCTGCTGTTGCTGCTGATGTTGTTGCTGCTGCTGCTGCTGCTGTTGCTGCTGTTGTTGCTGGTGCTGCTGCTGCATCTGCTGATGCTGCTGTATGCGCTGCTGCAGCTGCTGATGTTTCTGATGCTGCTGCTGTTGCTGCTGTGCAGCCGCCGCCTTCGCCAACGTAGCAGCACGCGACTTCTGACTGTGACTCCAGGTGGGACTGTAGAAGCAATTGGCGGGCAGCTGCAGCGGCGGTAGCGTCTGGCTGGGCAAATTGGTCAGCGGTGCGTAGCGAGAGGAGCCAACAAATTTCTCCTGCTGCGGCGGTCTATATACATAGCTCCAATCATCGATGGGCTCCTCAACGGGACTGCCCAGCTCTACGCTATATTCCTGCTTGACCATCTTCAGCATGACGCCGAGCCCAACCGACGTGGCTGTCGCTGCAACTGTGGCTGTTGCTGTCGTTATTGTTGCCGTTGGCACCACCAGCACGCTGGTTGTTGTTGTTGTCGATGTGTCCACACTCAGATCGGTCATGACGACGTCCGTTTGAAAGGGACTCGAGTTAGGGTGCTGTTGCTCAAGCGAAGGCGGCGTGGGAAACATTTTGGTTAGATCTTCAGCTTGTATGCTGCCCGCACCACTGCTGGCAACGACAGCAGCAACCACAGCGCTGGTCACGGCGGTGCTACGCTTTAGCTCGTCAATTGTATTGGTGACAGCGCTGCAGCCACCATTCGAGGGATTATTGGAGTCGGGTGGCGTATGAATCTGCACGCTGCTGCACTCATCATTTGAGCTCGTCTCGAACAACTGCTCCAGATCGTTGAGTGAGGGATTAAGACCTTCTGCTGTGAATAGATTGCCACCGCCGCTGCCCGCAGTGCTGGTGGATTTGGTTTCCTTGCAGGGTGAATGTAGACCTGGCTCCGTCTTAATGTCCAGGCAGGGGAAGAAACTGCTCCCACTGCCTGCTGCTGAGGGAGGTTCACTCTTGACCAGTGCATTGTCCGCTTCATCTGTACTGGCTGCATTGCCAAAGCCTGCATTAGTGGCTATGCCAACCAGTCCACCACCTGCTCCTCCTGCACCTGCCCCACTCTCGCCTGCAGCTCCGAGTGTGGCTACAGCGCCCCCTTCGATAGTAAGCAGCGAGCCGTAGACAGAGCCCGGTGAGGGCATTAGTGGCTTAAAGTGGGTATGTCCTTCGTACAGATTCTTGGCATAGCGAGGACGTCGCAGTTTGGCCGATTCAGTCAGCTTGGGTCGCTTGACGGGCAGATTATCCCTGATTAACAAATAAACCACAAATTAGTTGTGCTTTATGTAAAGTAAAGTGTGCCACTTACCAGGACTCTTGGTAGCTAAAATCGTAAACCTCCGTCAGCCATTCCTCATCGTAAACGCTGTCTCCATCTTTAAGTGTCAGCTGTGGCGGTTTATATAGATTGAAGAGATTGGTGACAGCTTCCATGGCGCTGGTTGCCATGGACTGCTGCTGTTGTTGCTGTTGCTGTTGTTGTGGCAGCTGCTGACTACCACGTCCTGTGCCTGGCTCCTGTTTAATCGTTGGCTGTTGCATCTCCAGCTTCTTTACACTAATCGTGCCGCATTGCGTGCCAGCACCTAGTGGAGCAGGTGTTGCTGCTCCTACGCTTGCTCCCGCTCCTGCTGCTGCTCCTGTTCCTCCTGCTGTAGGCGTCGCTGGCTGCTGCTGGGGCACACTGCCAGGCGCATTTAGAGCCGCAGCTGCACCGCCCTGTGCACCATGATCCGCGTAAGTGGGAGGCTCCACACTAGGTGTTTGATGTACATAAGGCGAGGCAGTTATGCTCTTACTATCATGCTGATCCGTAGGCGTTGGCGCTGGCGTATTCTTGTCCAGCAGATGATCGATGGGCGTTGGTGGCTGTTGCAGATTCGATACTGATGTGGGCGCATGTGGACTCATATTGAGCAACTGCAGCGATGGAAGAAAGGAGTGAATTAGAAATGCGAAAAGTATGTAATTTAAATTGTGAATCGTTCGTCACTTGGACTCACTTGCTCAGCGGCGGGTGGCACCGAAGTGGGTTGCGAGTGCGCCGAATTAGAAAGCGGATGTGGAGACGGAGCTGGCGTTGCGGGTGAGCCCACCGAGGAGGAAGCAATCGGTGGCTGGGATGATGAATCGCCCAGCGAATTGCGTGAATATGTTGAAGCGCTGCCCGCTCCGGCTCCTCCATGGCAGGGCGTGGCACTGCTGCCGCCTCCGGAAGCGTTGCTGAGATGTCTAATAGTTAATTAAAAGAGAGAGGAATGAGAATTAGAATAAAATATTTTTTAAAATTAAGTTTATATTTTTGTAAGTTAACATTCTATAATTAATTTAAATTTGTTGCCAATGCCAGGCGCAAAATGCTTGTTCCGTTATATACAATACATAAAATAGATACAAATAAATAAAGAAATCAAAAGAACTACGAATAATGTAATGCACACTAAATCTTAGTTCGATATTAATCGATAACGTGTTTTGATAATGGTAAGCAAACAAAATATAAATAAACACCACATCCAAGAGAGAGAAAAAAATAGCGAGAGCGAGCGCAGTTCTAACCAAAACAACATGTAAAAAAGTCCACTGCAGCTGCTACTTATTTACATACACATATGTTATTTACAGTCATATATACGTGCATGTAGATGATATTGTCTGTTTGTATGTGTGCGTGTAATAATTACAACGACTTAACAGGCAGCTGCAATCGATAGATCGCACATGCAAAAAAGAGAGAGTAACGATAGCGATTGGCAGTGCCGACTATTGGAATTATCGCTGGCAACTTGAATGGCAAATGTAACTGTAACTTTGTTAACGGTGTATGTATGTACATATTTGGGTGTGTGCGTATTTGTATATTACTTTGCTGCTGTTGGTTTTTCTATCCCATTTACCACCAAGTTTAGCAAATAAAAAATGTCCAATTGTTATTTGTTAAATGGTGAATATGCTAACAAAGGTCAGAAATGTACGAACTAAAATGTGTGTGTTTGTGTGTGTGTGTATGTGTTTGACTTTTAAGTAGGTTTAGCATAAAAGTAAATAAAAACTAAAAACTGAAAACTTAAACCCAACAACCAACAAAATAAAAACGTAATGTTACAAAGTTAACAGAGCGTGTTGCAGTTGTATTGCTGATGATGAAATAAGAGCGAGAGAGCGCATGAAAATTAACAGAATATAAACAACTTAAGAGAGCATCTGTGAGTGTGCCTGCAAGTGTGTGAAATAAAATATATACAGAGCGTATTAACAACAGTTTAAATCAACCAAGGAAAATTAAGAGATTTGGCAATACACACACACGCACGCACGCGCACACACACATCTGAACAGCGACACAAACCTTTGTTTTGGTATATTGGTGTCTGTTGTTGTTGTAGAGGAAGTAGTGTTGTTGTTGTTGTAGTTAGGTTTAAGCGCTGTCTGAGTATTAAGTAGAGAACGCTGATGAAACGGCACAATTTGACGCTTGAGGCCAACAGCAGCGTAGGAGGAGTAGTGGGTGGAGGAGTAGGAGGAACTGCAATTGCTGTTCAAGTAACCAACACTGGAACTGGAACTGGAACTGGAATGATGAGCTGCCCGTTGATGATGCTGATGATGTTGTTGTTGTTGGAGTAGCTGAAACGTTGACTTGCTGCTGCTGCTGCTGCTGGCGACACCGATCGCAGCACGCAGCGCTGGCGAGCCAATGCTGCTGCTGCTGCTGCTGCCGCTACTGCTGCTATGGTGGCGTTTGCCGCTGCCAACGCCGACAGTGCTGCTGCTGCTGCATTGTGCGCTGAAATTTGGTGGGTTTTTGTGTTAAACTTTAAACTCAACTTTCGCGAGCTTAACGCTTTTTTGGTGACTTTCAGTACGTTTTTTGCACCTTTCTATTAGATTTCTCTAACATATTTTTAGCTGTAAGCGTATTAATATCGACAACACATGCAACGTTAATCGATAAACACACACATACACACAAATAACTTTTCAAAAAAACTATTATTATAGATATATATCAAAGGTGGGTTTCTGCGTTCTTCTAAGCATGCCTTTAAGCGTTTTCTCTGCGTTACATTAAAATATGTATATTTATATATATGGATTAACAAATTCCACACAAATCTCGCTACTAACAAATTCACACATACTCCGAAAACGTAAACGAACAAAAAAAACAATGCAAAACGCTCCACGCAGTGTGCAGATGGAGAGAGCGAACAAGACGAGAGCGTAAAAGAGCTTAAATAGTACAAGTGGAACAGGAAGTAACAGTAACAGTAACAGTTCAAGAGAGAGCGTAACAAGTGGTGAGTTAGGTTGAAAAAGTGAGCGAGACCAACTTACTTGGTGCATATGCAGGGCGCCTTCTGCATAGGATCCACAAAGTTCCACAACTTCTGGCGCTGCTTTTGCTGTTGTTGGATTTGCTGCTGCACCAGCTGCTTGGAATCCGTTTGCTTGGTCTCTTCCTCGTCTGCTGATGCGGCGGCCGCTGCTGCTGCATCCACATGCAGCCTGTTCATTATGCAATCCTGCCAGGCACGTTCCGGCATTTCAATGGCCGCCGTTGCGGGTATATGAGTATTATTCGTATTAAAGGTAAAGCCCGACGTGGGCCTCTGATCGTAATAGGGTTGAAACGTTAAACGTTCCAATGCGCTGACCGCTTGCGTTGCTGCTTTACGCGACTCCTTGGCGGCTGCTAACGAGGCTGCTGACGCCGCTGCTGGCAATGTTGCCGCTGATGCTGTCTGCATCGCTGCCGCTGCCTGCGTCTGTTGTTCGCTGCTTGCGCAATTTGCTTTACCGTGCAGCTCAGCGAATTCCATTTGTTCCATGTCATCCAGATCCGTGACTAGTACGTAATTTGTGGGATGGTACATCTTATGTCCACCTGACAAAAGATTTCAAATTAATTATAAGTATTCCGATCATATAAACGTATATATGAATCTCACTCACCCGACACCACCTCCACAACGGGCGGAACATCCGTGTTGTCCTTATTGCACAGCGGAAAGAACGAGGCCCAATCCTCGAGTATCTTTTCGGCCATTGGATCGCTCGCCTTGTAGCTATTCCCCGTGAGTATTGCCGCAATGCCAAAGGGCGCGAGCATTACTTTGCGCGCCTGCGTTGGCGTCGCTGCTGGTTTTTCGCCATTTCCATTTCCATTTGCCGCTTCCAGCACTGGTGAATTTTCCGGCAACTGAGCTGTTGCATTTGCATCCTGGCCACGAGCTCCAGCTACACCGCCGCCACTGGCAGCAGCAAAGGCAGCCGCTGCCTCAGCCAAGTGCTCCTTGGTCAAAGGACGCACCGCAGGATGTTCGCGTAGATCGATTGAAGCGCAGACCGTATCGCCATGCACGAAGAACGTGAAGGAAAATGACAAATGCTGCGAGCTACAAGAGAGAAAAAGAGCGTAAGTGAAATTCTCTTTAAGTCCTCTCTTAACATATATATTGAGCATGGAATGTGGCTGAAAGAACGATGCGACTGCATAGGCTTCAATACAATCGCACAGAGTTCCAGTCTGGAAGGATTTTAGTCTGGGATGAATGCCAGCAGTTCCAATCGAATTCACAGCAATTGACACTGTTTCTTTGAAGCATTTCATCCCCTTTGATTGGCCTTTCAATATTGATAGTTGGAGCACTCACCTACGCCCAAAGAGGCGATCGCTGGAAGTGCAGGGCTGCACAAACCATTTGCCAAACCGCACAATGTCCTTAGTGAGCACGAATCTAACGAAAGACAAGGATATTAATTGTCAAAGTATGTGAAAATCTTTCATATCGATCCACTAACCTTTCCATGAGATTGTGGAGAGCCTTGAAAAGCAGCGAGCGGCACTCGTACGTCAGCTCACCCTTCCAGGTGCCATTCCAGAGCGATTGATTGGCTAGAAATTAAATAAATAAGGAATAACAATCAAATAAGAGCAAACATTTACTTTATTTTTGAGTATTATTAATCCTAAAATTTTACTTTTAGTCGTTTCTCAATACTGTAAAATCCATCCTAATCTAAATTAATACTATAGCTACTTTCTGCAAGCTTCCATTTCTATAAGACAAACACAGCAAACGTTCAAACAAGTTTATTTACATATTACGTTCCACTTTCTGATTTTGTGTGTGGAACGCATTCAAAAGGCGGAAAATTACCGCGCGCATAGCTTTGCTATTTACAAAGCCGAAAACCTATACAAACATTTACATACACATATGCTTATACGTATATATATATATATATAAATATGTGCGTGTTAGTGCGTGTGTGACAATACAACGCAAAACAATTTAAGCACCAAACTTTTGAGCGTAGCGCTTTGAGCATTTGTTGTAAAAGCCATTTTAATTTGTTATTGTTTTGCGACGCGCGCGCAGCCCACTGACAAAAAACAACTTTACAAATAGAGCGACGGCGGTTTAAAGAGAGCGAGAGAGAAATAGAGAACAAGTGGAATTCACAGCTAGTGCATAGCGACAAGAAACTACGAGAATACGTATGAAAGAAAACATGAAAAACATGAAGAAGCAACAAAACGGTCCCCAGCAGGCCCAAAAGGCAGGCAAATCAAAAGCGGAAGCGCAAACAAAATGCCACTTAAAACAAAAAATGAAAATCAAACGGTGTGGAGAGTCGACGAGTCGCCTATTTACAATGCGGCGACGAACGAGCAAGAGTGGGGGAATAGCCGAGAATATTTTTTTGTTTTTTGGAAAATTCCAAGCATATCCCACACACACTGACATTCGGGCTGACACCTACACACAGCAACGACTGTCGACGGCGGCGTCAACGTTATTTACAGAGCGCAGCATCTACGCCGGTTCACCCTCTGCACTAAACAATAATAAAAAAGACTTCTCACACACACAAAAAAAGAAAAAGAAAAAGAAAAAAAATAACCAAAAGAGGCCAGCCAAAAGCGCAGACAAGGCAGCACCAACAAATGTTGCAAAGATAATTACGTAAAGGTAAACAACATTATAAATAACAAAACACAAGCTAAAGAGAAGAGCGAGCAACGCGACCCACTCACACTCAAAATTCAAAGAGTCGCAAGGCAGGCCGGCGAGTGAGCGTGAGCGCAAGTGTGAGAGTGAGTGTAAAATGTGTACAAAAGCAGCGAGTACGTCGGCAGCAAAAACAATGCAGCAGACTGAGGCAGCGGCGTAGGCTGGGCTTTGGAAATTTATGCTGTTGGTAGTTTTGTTGTTGTTGTTGCTACAGCTATTACAAGCCTGCTTGTGGATTTCATTGTTTGCATGTGTGAGTATGTGTCTACCTTCTTTCAATGAGATCAGCGTAAAAATTTTACCAGAGGGCAATGTACGATTATGTATTAGTGTGTGTGTTAGTGTGCATGTATGTACATGCTAGTTTAACCCAGCCGGGGTCAAACTGAAACACAGACACAGCAGAACTTAAAAGCTCAAACTTATAGAGCGCAAGCAAAAAAAAGAAAGGGGGAGATACGAAAAACTCAAATTGGTAGCAACAAAAATGCTGCAGCTTCTCAATCTATAACAAAATTATCCAATTGAAGCGAAAACGCAGCTCAACAAACAAAATACAAAACATAAAACAAAATTCCCCAAAACCTACAAATCTACAATACAAAATTAAAACTGCCGACGCGCTGTTCGTTGGACATCGTCTGCAGGCGACGACGAAACTCATTCCCGGCCATAACAGGAATATGACGACGGCAGCTCAATGCAAATTCCAAATACACACAGGCAGAGACAGACATACTATGTATCTGTGTATTTTTTTGTAGCACGTGTGGTTTGTGCACATGTTGCTGCCGACAGCGACTCACGCAGCGCGACAGAGATAGCTATGAAGAGCGCAGGAGAGCGGAAAGAGAGTGGGTGAGAGGAGTCCGAAACAGTAGTCTTATGCCTGTATCTGTGAACATGTACTAAAAATGCGCAAACATTCGTTGTTGCTGCCTGCTCGTAAGTGAATGAGTGAGTGAGTGAGTGAGTAGCGAACGAGTGTGTTGTTTGGGCAAAAGTGCCGCTAGTTTTGAAGGCATGCACTCGTTCGCTCTCCCACACATACAGACACATACTCAAAGCAGAAGAGTCTTTCGCAGTGATGTTTGTGCTTGAAACGCTATTTTAGGTTAAAAATTTGCTACCACAGCAAAAGCGAATGAAAATGACGTGCAAACGGGCCAACAATGACAAGCGTGCGAATCAGTATGTGTGCCCGATTGTGTTTGTGTAGGTAATTACAGTGCCTGATACAGTTCTACAAGCGTACGCCAATTTCACAATAATAAAACTGGGTAAATTTTTTGAGAGCTTGTTAGAAAGAAGATTGCGTGTGAGGCGTGCAACAAGCTGAATCCGGGGAGGGTCGGCGCGTTGTATGGGCATCGCAAATATTTGATTTGTAATTGTTGTTGTTTGTGTGGTTGTATTTTTTTTTTAAATCAAGGTCAATAATCTGTATGAGTGAGCACACATGGAAAATTGGTTAAGTATAACAACAACTAGCAGAAACAGCAAATAAACGGAGAGAATGCAAAATTTTGCACAACCAGTAGCAGCAGCAACAATAACAACAAAGCGCATTGTAATTAAGCTTAAAAACCAGTTTAAAAACGCGCACAAAAGAGAGCCAATGACAAGAGCGCACAATCACTCACACACATACACACTTACATATATACAGGCATTACACATGCATGAACGCTGTGAGCTCATAATTATTAGCCCCAATTGTGGAACGCGCTCACACGAATATCGCAAGCATGAGAGAGAAATAAACACATGCACATACACACAAACACGCGCGTACACACACATGTACGCACACACGTAGAATGTCAAAGCAGCAACAAACTGACAGCTGTTTAGAGTAATATGAGCAACTACAAAAACAACAGCAGTAAATAGCAATGACAACAAGTAGCGACTTACTTATCGATATTATCAAATCATGTTTATCGATTTACAATCCAAAAGTTAAGGCATTTTCCTTACATTGCCAATTCCATGTTCGATACTTTTTTAGATAAAAATTCATAAACAAATTTTACAAACGAAAAGAAGCTCTCAGCAAGAGTTAACCAGCGACGCACTTAATATAGAAGTGCTGTTCGTATGTGTGTACAATGTACAATGACGTCTACTTTATGCGGCCCGAAAGCAACAAAAGCTGTGGCAAGTTGTACAACAACAAGCAAAACGAATACAACAATATCAGCGCTGCGTTGCCACTTTTCACTGGGCAGCAATAGCAGGCACGTACATACGACGGACGACGCGTCTCAGTCTCGTCTCTCTTCATTCATACCCACTCACTTACACACACACAAACAAGTGCATTCACACTCGAAGCTTTTTGTTTGTTGTTTGCGGCAAAGTAAAAGGCTATAAAAAGAAAAGAGAATTCGCACACAGCTCACACACAAACGTCGAGGCAATGTAATGTCAATGCAATTAGTCAATGTCCTTGTCATGAAAAAAAAAACAACTCTCAACTCAGCGTCGGGGTCAACAACAATTTCGCCACATATTCTCCAACGCCGGCGTCACTGCGGCAACTGTGAGATATCAACAACTAACTGTAAAAGTCAAGTGACCGACAATATGACGTCGAACATTCAAAAGTTGGGTGCTGTTAACTAAGTTACTATTACGATTACGTTTAACTTTGACGTACGCTTTGACAATGGAATTTGCCACTAAAGCGAGAAAGGCAACAAGTTTAAAGAGATGCCTGATAATTTGTGGTTCCAGATAGCGATTAGGGTGTCTGTGTCTATGTGTAAAGCAATAGGCAAAATTAAATAAATATAGTAGCCGTACACCGCAAAAACTACTGATAAGAGTCGAAACAACCACAACAATAACAGCAGCGCAGCAGCAATCCGAGGCCGTTAACGAAGGAACCAACCCCCGAATTGTAGCTGCAGAGCTGCCAAGGCGGCTGTAGCAAATGCCAAGAGAGCAAAACGAGAGAGGTAGATGTAAAGAGCGTGAATACGAGAGAGCTTAATAGAGCGTCAGCAAGTGGGAGAGTAGGAGAGTAGGAGAGTGTGCGAGCGTCCACCATACCACAGAGAGCGAGTCCAACGAAACAAAAACATTGCAAATGACACAGGTGACGTTCAACGCGTGGGCTGACCGCACAGCACTGTCGTCGAAGAAAGGGAGACGTAGAGAGTAAGGAGAATACGACGTTGTTCTGCTGCTGCTGACAGACGAACAGCGCGCCATGTGAATGATGGAGAAACAACAGCTACAAAGCACGAACACATTTACGTTTGATTTGACATACGAGCGTGAGTGCGCGCATGCATGTATGTATGTGTGTCAGTGTGTGTGAGTGTGAGTATTGTTTTGGTTTTCTCATGGGTACAACAAATTTTTTGCTGTGCTGCACGCGCTGTGGCCTTGAAGTTTTATTAAATTTTATAAAAAGCTCATAATGTAACGGACGTTCTCAACATATTGTTCTGCATCATTTATGTGTGCTGTCACACACATACACACACACATGTAAATTTACATGTAACTGTTATGCCTGACTGATTAATGATCAAAGCAAATCAGAAACCTTTATAGAATAAATGGTTCATTTTACTACTTCTGAAATTTGCCACAGCAAAGAAGTGTTCGAAATGTATCGAAGACTTGCGAAATTCCATTTTCTGGAAATTGAATCTAAGGACCTAGTTTCATACATCTATGCAATATATCAAAACAACTCATATTTTCTACTGTCTCTCATATTTTTGCCATCTTATTTATTATTTAGATAGATTTCCATTTGACTTACCCGCTATTTTAAGCAGATCCGCATCGACAAGCTCTGATAGATCCGGCTCCTCGCCATACCAGAAAATCCACAGTTCCTTGGCAGCGGCCAGCGACAGGGGCGGGTGGACAGTGGTCGATGTGGTAATCTCAAAGTTTAAGGCATTCGGATCGGTGTTGTCCTGCTTGGTGGATTGAACGCGCCGCCACACGCACAACATATCCGCCTGCATGCATCGTGAATAGGAGCGCAGAATTGGATCGTCCAAAGGATCGCTCGAGGCATTCGGACGTTCGCCATTAACGAACTTTCGCCATTTTATTCCACACAAATCAGTCTATGAGAGAGAAAGAGATGGGAAAAGTGTTAAGTTTTATTATCATTATTATCATCGATTGCATCATTAGAATAAATTATATCTATCGAGCGAGATAAGCTATATATAGATAAAAGTAAAGATACAAAAGTATTTCAATATCAAAATACTCATATATTTGTTATTATATGTCACAATCAAAAGGTTGGTCAAGTGTTTGCATTGTTCAAGTATCTGCCTCTATCTGCAACTGCTACAGTAACTATTCAATAAGCTTTTCTACTTTTGGCCAGAGTAGAAACAGCTGTTTTCACTTTTGTTTATCTTACGACAGCTGCCTTTCAAATGTTATCCAGAAACCTCAGTTCTATTGAAAAGCTTATCTCCAATAATTTATCTCAAAAAATACAACAGTGAAAAGTTGGTTTCAATGTTCTATAATTCAAAGTTAATATATAAGGCAAAATCAGCAACCTGGAGTGGACAACTATTGACTAACTATTTAAAAAGCTTTGTTAAGCGTTAAAAGTCATAAATTATATGTTTAATTTTACAAATATATTTAACATTTTACGGATAATAAATAATATATATAAATATATATATATATATATATATATATATATATATATATATATATATATATATATATATATTTATTGTATATATTTTTAATGTATGATAAAAATTTTTTATGTTTATGTTTACTCTATTTCGCTTTCAAATATTTTGCAATTTAAGTCAAAGTTGTATTCTTCTGCTCAACATTTTTGTACGCTGTATCGCATACTTACTGTATTTAAGCGTATGCATTTCAACTAAGCCAACTCCCACGTTTTGTTTACAAACCCCACGCAAGCACACATAAAATAATTTCCAATAGTCGCGTCACAGCAAAGTGCTGTGAAAACAACAACTGTGTGTGGCAGTGTTGAAAAATACCGCGCACACACACATACACACAGGCAGACATAACATTCCATTGCTGCTGCACTTGTAACAGAAAAGAAAAAAACGAAAGGCTTAAAGCAAAGCGCAACAAAACAAGAGAGAGGAGCTCAAAGCAGAAGACGCTGAATAAAAGAAAACTTAAACGATAAAAACAACAAAACTGGGAGAGAAAAACTACGAATGTAAGAAAAAAAACTGGCTGGGGTCGTGTCTTTGGCTCGTCATTGGCGGCTTCCGTTGCGAGTTTTGTAGCTTTGGAACAAGTTGTCGTAGTTGCTGCTGCTGCTGTAGCAGGCACAAATCAATGGCCAAACGCAGCGGCAGCGACAGCAACAGAAGAGAGCGGCATAACAGCACAAAAACCGAATTCGAAAGACTGCGCACACACACATCAACAACACGCAAAACATGGCCAAATAACTGCACCTCACACACACACACACACACACACACACACACACACATGAACGCACGCAGACAGAGCAGCCGCAACAATAACAACGCAAGCAAAAGGTATTCCCCAAACCACGAATGGCTGCCGACAACGTCGACGAGCGTCGCCCCCAACATCAACAACAACAAATAAGACGATAGCAACAGCAGCAGCAAAAAAAACCAACAACAGTTCGTTGCGTTCCACATTCTTCCCTTTTGATTTTCGTATTTCGTATTTCGTTTTGAGCATCGCAATTTGTGTTTTTATTTTTCGCTCTCGTTTTTACGCCACTCGCTACAATAATATTGCATTTTTTTGTAATATTATTGACTTTTAGTTTTGTCCAAGGCATTTATTTGTATTTATATCCTACATCTTAGATAGCCTGTTTTCCATTTTCAACATTGTCATTAGCAGAAGCAACGAACAACAAAAACAATAAATTACGTTCAGGTCGCTGTCTTTTATCTGCCGACGTCAGCGGCGTCTCGGTGCACACACACATACAAAAGTATCTTCGCAATTTTCATGCTCAATCGGCAATACAAGCAAACATTTATTCGGTGTACTCTCTGCATGCGCTGGCGGCTACGCTACTTGCGCTCGTTTTTCAACGCCTGTGGGCCATATATTTCACTGGGCCTCTCTCACACTCACACCTATGCATGAACGCACGCACGCACGCTCTACACTATACATATATATATATTATATATATTTATATATATATTTATATATATGTGTGTGTTTGTGTGTCTATGTTATCATTCTGACACGCTTTGCTAGTGTTTGTTCACGCGCGCGTGCCTCCCAAGTTCAAGCTGACTTGTTCACTTTTTTCTGCTCTCTCTTTAAATGGGTCTGTTGCCTAGCAGACTCACACTCTCGTTGGCGCTCTCGTTAGACTTTTTACTCGCTCAGAGAAAGTTTTGCGCGTTTGTTATTGTTTCGTTATTTCGTACAGCGTTCGTTGGCGCGGTCGGCTCTATGTCGTACTGTTAGCTGCTTCTTACGGCCCCGTAGGTTGACGGCAAGCGTATGCAGCACGTTGACTTGTCTACACCAACGCCAGCGTCGACGTCGACTTTGCCGTTAACATCGCGCTCAAGCGTCCATTTGAGCTTTTCTTTACCATTTTGTTGTATTCCTCTTACTGTTTCTGTTTGTCTTGTTGTTGTTGGCTTGCCTCTGAGCGAGATTCATTAAAGAAATATGCCACTGGCTGCGCGCCGTTTATGTGAAAAAGAAACCGCGCGACCCGGCGGCTAACTAGACGCCGAAGAACCTGTTATGGCCGGCCAATGTTGTCGCATGTAGTACATAGGCACACTCATACATTTTGATTGTTGCTGCCTTTTCATTTCTTTTCTTTGACTTGTTTTGTATCTATGCATAGTTCCGCTTTGTGCGTGTTTTTTTTAGGTGAAAGAAAATAACGTTATAGAGGAGAGAATAGAGAGAGGGAAAGAAATAGAGAGAGCTAGAACAGTCAATGGTACTTAATCAGTGGCCATTGGCACTGATTATCGATAAACAGCTGTCGATCGCTGCGCGCGTGGGCGCCCAACAGCCAACTTGAAACGCCCTGTGCTGCATTTGTCACTGACCTAGATCTAACGGAAATGGCAAAATGGAACCAGATTGTGCGACAGAGATGGGACACCTTAGTTTTTTACACATGTACACACTTACCAAGGCATAAAAGTTTGTATGGCAATCCTCCAAACTTGCGCCGTTTGTCTGATGATTTTGATGCGTCATAGTTCTTGGCTTATTATATTTGCACAACA
This sequence comes from Drosophila eohydei, assembly GCA_035045825.1. Classification (NCBI taxonomy): domain Eukaryota; kingdom Metazoa; phylum Arthropoda; class Insecta; order Diptera; family Drosophilidae; genus Drosophila; species Drosophila eohydei. The sequence continues at coordinate 1,849,454 of JAWNOT010000070.1, read as the reverse complement.
GCAGCACCTCATTTTCTCAAGATGTAGATTTATTATGTACACACACATATATATTAATTAATATATGTTTAGTATTTTGTTGTTGTTGCACATTTGTTTTGATTGGATATTTGTTGATTTGAATTTTTTACTTTTTGCTGTTGTATTGATTCTTCTTATGTGACAATAGATACAGTGAGAGAGCGGGAGAGCGAGAGAGACATACACAGGCACATACACGCACACAGAGACACAAATTGCGTTGCTTTTGAGTGAACTTTTTGTATTTGTATTTTATTTTTGCTGTTGATTTGCAGCTGTTGCAGTTTGCAGCTACTTTGAATTTTTGGCGTTTAATAGCAGAACGAAAATTGATTATGCACGTATTTTTATAATTTTAATAATTCTTCTTATGTATTTTCTATCTATTTTGAATGCACTTGGCACACACACACATACAGCGGCACTTTTTCATTTCGATGTTTTGTTTGTGTGTGTGTATTATTATTATTATTATAATTTACGTCGCTGCACTGTAAGAAAGAAATGAAGATTATTGTCATTTCTATTATTATTATTATTGTTGTTGTATATTTTGTTTTATACGCGCGCTTCCAAACCCGAAACACGTTCAGTTAAATCAATTTCGAAATCAGCAACAACATCGCAGTCAAGTTTACTGTAAGGCGAGAGAGAGACTTGGCTTTCGGCGGCGAATTGCACTCACAAAACACACATACATACACTAACATCTACTCACACTACATTCGCATGTACGCTGGCACACGACAATGAAATACAATTTGGTATTTTTAACGTTTTAGTCTTATTGTTTTTTATTGAGACTGCTTCTGCTGCTGCTTCTACTTATTTGTTGCTCTCTCACACATACTCGCGTACATTTGCGGCAATTACAAGGGTGGACGGCCGCAGCAGCACACGTCCATCTACTAATGCTCCAACTCTGCCGCTCTTTCACTTCATGGAGCTGAACCACTGTCCATTCATTCCACACTGAGCGCAAGGCGAGAGCGTAAGAGAGAATCGACACACACACTCACATAAACCAAATTGACTTTTTCAAGGCGCGCAGTCGACGTGACGAGAACGGCGACTGGGGTGCTTCTTAGTGTGTGTGTGTGTGTGTGTGTGTGTGTCTGTGTCAGCGAAAGAGCAAACGAGTCACACTTATGCATGCATACATATAAACACCGACGCACGACGATGAAAGTCGTTGAGTTTTCGTTAATCGTTGATGTAGACAAAAAAAAAAAGAAAAGAAAACGAAAAAACTAAAATAGGTAGTTTTTTAGCTACAGTTTATACAAATTGAGTAAATATGTATGATATTTTTTAAAATATATTTAAAATGCGTCGTTTATAAAAGTCTGCACATAACAGTGTTTTGCTACTGTTGCGCTGTTTGCAAATTGTGCATTTTGAAATACATTTTTCTGTATACATTTTTCGTATTTCGATTTTTCACAATATAAAGTTGTAAGTTATTTGCGGTTTGCGTGTTGCGACTCGCTCTCTCGCCCTCCTCGCTCTCTCTCTCTCTCTTTCACTCACAGTCTTTGTGTGTGGAACAGAGGTAAGAAGCAGCAGCAGATGAGTAATAGTAAATTGTAATGAGTTTGTGCTTAAAAAGAAACTCACACACACACGCACACGTTTACACAGAGCATTGACTGCGATGGGAGACTCGATTCAATTTATTGCTAATCTTTTTTGTATCGAACTTGCACCTTGCACTGCCTTCTGCGCCGCATTAAATACATATTTATTTTAATTTATTACTCAATATACACATACGTAGCCGAACGTATATATTTATAAATATATGTATATAAGTGCGTTTTTCTCGCTTTTCGCACAATACCAAATGACGAGTCAGAAAATTTAAAACCGACTGCGAGACCGTTTCTGCTGCTGCTGGTAGCTGGCAACGGCAACGACAACGACGACGCGACATCGCCACACACAATGGAAATTTTGCTCGTCTAGCTTTGCTTTTGGTTTTGAGTAGTTGCTAAAAGAGAGAGAGAGAGCAACAACTACGGGCCATAGCAGCGAGTAACGAGAAACGAGCAACAGCAGCAGCAGCCCACTCAAAAGCAGATTTGTGAGTTCTCTCTTTTAACGAATAGCGGCGTTTTGCTCATTTTGCAAGTGAGCGAGATCGAGAGCGAGGGAGAACAAGCCGCGCGTCCAAACAAGTTTGTTTTCTTGTGTATGCGTGTGCATGTTTATTATACGGACGCTCACTCTCTCTCTCTAGGTCTCACTGTCTCTTTTGTGCATCGCCCTCTGCTTTTGAATGCTGCCTGGTTAGGGATGCAACTTTTTTTTTAAACCGGAGAACAAACCAGATCGATTTGCTCAACTATGGCGCAGACAAAATGGCCAGTCGAACGTTTTCGCAAACGAACAATCATGCACACAGTGTTTTTGTTGTGGGAGCGAGTGTCAACGATCTATTGCACTGGGTTAAAAACATAAACCAAACAAAAATTTTAAACACTCAGAATTCAAATCAGTAGACTTCATGTTTTATGCCCTACACAACACTAAACACACACATACATCTGCATACACATGTAGAGTGCGAAACGTGATACATAGACAGCATTCCTCTCGCATTCACACACACACAGTCTGTGGCGAACGCACCTATGTGTGTATGTCATACACACACGCACACACATACACACGTATATACAAGCGTAGAAGTGACGCGAGCAACCACTTTCATAGGTTTTCTTTCGAATATGTGGTACACATCTTTTTTTAAATATAATTTTTGCATAAATTTGCTAATTGGTTATTTTATGTTCTTGATTTTTGTATTTTCTAAGTAATAATTTGTTATTTAACTTAGATGCCGCGACAAATTATATGTTCCTTTCGTTTGCATACATATGTATATAAATATGTGGCCTCACACACACGCATTGCATGGAATGCATGCAAAATGATCCCCTTTCCAGCGGCAATCATTTCAATTATAATTGCTATTGCGGAAATATTTAAAATGCAGTTATGTACATAACACACATTGTAACTAATTATGCTGGATTGTTAAATGGCTGCACTGTTATTTATATGTATTAATTTTAATATGCTTCACTCTCATGGCCTTGTCTCTTTCTCGCACGACACACATACGCGCATATGTATGCGGATGTACATACGTATGTATGTATGTGTATATATTTTCGCATTTCTTTGGCTTTGACTCTTTTTATCATTACATTTCTTATACGCTGTACCACTTTCTATTCACATTTTGTTTTATAAAACATGCACTTCTTAAGTTTAACCGGCACTATATACTCCGCCTGCGTATCTTTCACGTACACACTTGGCGGTTTTTGCAGTAATTTTAAATTTAATTAAAATTCACAAAGCAAAAATTTTTCCAGCAAACTGCCGTTTTCTTTGCGTTTCTACGTCCGAACTTCGCGACGGAGTGTTGGCAAGCGCCTCGGAATAAGCGTTGCATTTGGTTGAGCAATTCAGCTGTTCGCAATAGCCTGGTACGCAGCTCACAAAAGCGGCTCGAATGAGCCAATTATGGTCAGAAACTGTAAAGGTCGGACAACGTATTCCTTTTAAGAAGCGAATATATAAATGATATATTGCTAAGCCAAGATAATGCTTATTAAAACATGAACAAATAAAGTTTAGGTTTAATGACATTTGCTTGACAAACAAGCTACCCTTGTATGATTATCGAAACCAGTGTTAACAATAACTATCGATACGAACTATTGCAAAAAAAGGTATAATTGTCTTTAAGAATTTGGTATTTTTAAGCTTACGATACTAAATTGTAATGTTTAATTAATCTTCTATAAAATATTTGGCTTTAGCATACAAATCTATTCTTGCATAAATATCGATATTAGACAGTCCAAAAAATACCAAGTCGTGTTAATGTTGATGAAGCATACTATCGATATCAGCTATTGCAAAACTAAAATAAAAAATTGTTATCGATACACGTAGCTTTTGGTGCCAAGAAGTGGGCGATTATAAATTGCTTAATGTTTTTATATATAAAATGGCAACGAAATTAAATGTAAACATACGAACGCTGTTGACAAACTGCGAGGATCTGGCCAAAAGCGAGGACAACTTTTGGCGCCTGCAAAAGTTTCTCAAATCATTAGACACGATGGTTGCTGAGCTGGCGGCTATGGAAGAGTGAGTGGACATATTTTTTTGGCTGAAAGAAAATATATAAAAATGAAAACTCAACCACTACTGCTACAGTCCGTCGAGCGCTGCACGCATACCCAGCTATTTGGAACGACTGGCAGCACTCAAACAAACCACCGGCTATACGGCAAACAATAATTCCAAAGCATCCGCAAGGAGCTCCGATACAGACATTGCGATGCAGGAAATACGACAGCTGCAAAATACAGCTAAGCACAACGAGTTGCGCACTGAGCTGCTGCAAGGTAGATAGCGCAGTAAAAGACGAAGTAAAATAATCAGCTCCCCTTCTCTCTCTTGGCCTTACAGATGCGGATGCACTGCGTCGCAGAAGAGTCGTTGATGATTCGTCGGCGCCAGGCGAAGCAACCAACAGCGAAAACAATATGAACGAAGCTGTCAAGTATTACAACAATGCGCAGGAAAAGATCACAGAGCACATGCTCTCGCTGACACGCAATCTGAAGGAGCAAACGGAAACGGCAAATCGAATCATCAAAAAGGATACAGAAATGGTCTCCCGTTCCGCGGGTATGGCAGACCGTAATATCAATACACTAGGCAAGGAGGCCGAGAAGCTCGAACAGCATTCACGCAAAGCCTACAAATGTTGGCTCTGGCTAATGTTTGTCTTTGTTATTGTCGTTTTTATAGGTAAGTTGATATTGCGATTCATTTACTCTCTTAACACTTCACTCTTTTCAGCCATGGTGCTCTTTATGAAGATCATGAAGAAGAAGAAGGCGTAAACGAGATGCTGTCTGCTACTCTTCACTTAAGTCGAGTTCGATTATCATAGTTCAACAGGTTATCATCCTAATAGCTAATGGTGTAAACAATATGGGGAAAAGCATTAAACGAAAGCGAGCGCAAGACGGCAAAAAATCTAGTTTGGTGTCTGTGAGGGTACATTAACTATGTTATGCAGCACTTGGAAGATTTATATATAATAAATGCAACATAAATATATATACATCAGAAGGAAAGCGTAGCTGATTGAAAACTACTTTAAACTAAGTTAAATCCGTTTTAAATAAAATAATAATCATATTAGCTTATGTTCACTATGTAATGCAGCAATTGCCAGAAGTTGTCTGTATATATATAAAGCCTATGTATGCCTGATCAGATAGAGCGATCATCTGATCAGGTTTAGATAACTATGCAAATGAATTTGACACGAGTCTGAGCGGCAGATCGGAAGTGTTTAGTTGCGATATACCATTGCTATAATACGAGTCTTTAAACCAAGTCTAAATCTGTTTCGCTGGCTTTGCCTTTGCAAAGGGTATTTAAGCTTCGCATATAGCTGCTCATCTATCAGCTGTATGCGTATAAAAGTTTCATTAAAAAATCTCATTTCTTTGCTTTGCAAGCATATTTAAGTTCCTTGCTCTTCCCTTTATTCATATAGTTTTAAGCACAAGCATTATATATATATATATATATATATTGTATATATGTATCAGTATTAGTTTGTTTGAGAATCTGGAATCTTGATAGTCTAGTCCACCGGTATGAGTTCCGTAATGCCATTTTTCGTGATCAGCTGCAGCAACGAGCCGGTTTTTGGTCGGTCCTTGCACTGCGTCCACTTTTCAAAGAGTTCAGCGACCTCTGCAACAGGTGTCCAGCTGCTGAAATCCGCTTTAGGCATCCATTTGCGATTCATTGGCGTGTCCAAGGTAACAGGTAGAATGGAAAGAACAAGCGAATCGATGGGCAAGCCGGAATTTTCGCCACCCAGCGAGCGTGTCAGCTGATGCACTGCAGCCTTGGCCATGCCGTAGCCAATCATACCGGGCGTGCCCTCCAAGGCAGGTTTGGCACCTGTCAGCGCCAGTAAACCACCTTCCTTCAAATGCTGTGCAGCCAATGTGGCCGAGATGCAGCTGCTCCAGACGCTTTGCCGCCACATCAGATCCGCATTCTTGGCCAAATCTAGAAAGGAATTTCATTGTCGATTCGATCGCGTCTTGGGTGAGTATTGTAGCGACTCACCTTTCTTGGCGTTACCACCAGCCCAGCCACCAGCCACACAGATCACAGCATCCAGTTTTTGACCAGCCAGAGAGTTGCCCACCTGGCTTACCACAGAGGATTCCTGATCCTCCCAACTCGAATCGCGTGGCACGACAATGCTAATGTCTGCCTTCTCATTTTCACTCAAATCAATGCTGCCAACCCACTGAAGGCCGTGCAATAAAAACAATTGAAATTATTAAACAATTGCAATTAAAAAACAATAAAAGTGAAAGGGAAACTTACGTAGTCTTTGGCTTTGAAATGCTCTACGCAGGCGGAGCCAAGGGCTCCCTTCCCTCCATAAATGAAAACGCGACCAGCGGACATAATACGTGCTCCCAGTTTTACGGCTTGAACGCAACTGAACTCAAGTAAGAGCAAAGAATTCAACTTAATGTAAAATAAAAAAATCACAACTTGCTTCGCTTAAAAAATGACTCAAAATCGACTCGTGCGAAGTTTTGCTGACTAAACTGCTGTTCGGGGTTTTTGGACTGCAAACAAGTTCTCGTTATTGTTATTGTTGTTTCTGTGTTAACTTGTTAATTGACAGCTTTTCTGCTTTAATTAGAATTTCAAAACAAGAATGTAAACTTTTAGCTGCGCGAAAAGCAACAAGTGCAAAAAATCAATATTGTGGTATTTTTTGGCGGTATTTTTAGTTAACAGAAATGTTAATTCCATGAACAGCATTCCGATTGGCAGAACCGTTCTGGCGACTGTCTAATTTTATAAAAAAAAGTCCCTACAACAATAGCGTAATAAACTAAAATGTATAATAATTATCAGAAAAGTGCCTAATTTTTGTATTACGGCCAAAAATTTAAATTAACTGCTTGGACGTTAAGAGACCAGTAAGTGTGGTGGCAAGTCGATTTATTATCTAATTTCTTTGAATGTTGAGCCTCATCTATGTATTAACATTGTATTCAATAATTTTTGTTTATCCAACCATGAATGTTAAAATTTCTTATAATGATTTCATTGCTGGTCTCTCAATATACGTTGGATTGTTTACATTTTTAAGATATATACTAAATGTCTGGCAGCACCATTGACCATTCACAGTGCATGATTACGATATGCCCAAATCGCCATTCACCACGGTCAATGTACACGTACACTCACACTCACACACGTACACGTACACACAATTTTGTCGTGATTTCTTTTATTTGTTTAAAAATAATAGTAAAAGTACTGTTAAAGTGTATAGCTAAAATGTACAGCAATGTGTTGAGTGTTTTGCACACGTTTGCGCACAATTTGGCGCAATAGGAACAGCGAATATTCGCCAACCAACGCAAAAGACAACAAATTGTTCGCAAAGAGAGGGAGGAGAGAGAATTTTATGCAGCGAGCGAGAGTTATTTATTTCATAAGAAATTTGTTAATAAAACTGCCAAAATGGAGCGGCGCGTAAAGTTAAAGACTATTAATCCGCATATAACGTGTAAAATATGTGGTGGCTATTTCATAGATGCTACCACAGTGACCGAGTGTCTGCACACATGTGAGTTTTGCTTCTGCTTTCTGCTCTTTTTTTTGCGCTAATTGCCAGTTACAGTTTAAGTGGGGGGAGCATGAGCACGAGCACCTGCACCGGTTGCCGTTGGCGTTGTCGTGTACTTTTACGCACAGTCATGTCCAGCTAAAGCTTCCAGCGGGAAAGTGATACCGTTACTTATCAAGCATTTGCTCTTATATGCCCTGTTTTGTTGTACGGAGAACGTTGCCGGCTGATCGCGTGGGTGATGAAATTTGTCTATGAAAAGCTGGCAACGCCAAAAACCTAATCCTACGCTATTTAATGTCACAAATGATGAATAAAGCTAAAATTGAGCAATATACAATTAATATAGTTAGCACTTAAGTACACAAATACACACAAATATATAAATGTATAATGAATTTTTGCACTTTACATATTTTAGTTTGCAAAAGCTGCCTGGTCAAACACTTGGAGGAGAAAAAGACATGCCCCACCTGCGACAACATTATACATCAATCACATCCGCTGCAGTACATCAGCTTCGATCGCACCATGCAGGACATTGTGTACAAATTGGTGCCAAAACTTCAAGAAGGTAATCAAAAGGGTTATTATACTGATTGAACTTCTTATTAAACTGTGTGAATTTGCAGATGAATCGCGGCGTGAACGAGATTTCTACAAGAGCCGAAATATGCCATGCCCCAAGGACATAACGCAAAATCACGATGATGACAACGAGAAGGTGATGGACGCGCATGCCGAATCCGATTTCCATCGTCTCGACGAACAGGTCAACGTGTGCCTCGAGTGTATTAGCAATAACTTTAAGAATCTGCAAAGACGCTTCATACGCTGCAGTTCGCAGGCGACGATAACGCATCTCAAAAAGCTCGTCGCTAAAAAGATACTCAATGGTATCGAAAAGTATCGGGAGGTGAGTTAATCGCTGAAATAACTATATTCACAATATAATACAATAGCGAGAACTTCCCTAATACATTGTCCGATAACCTTTTTAGATCGATATACTGTGTAATGAGGAACTGTTGGGCAAGGATCACACGTTGAAATTTGTCTATGTGACACGTTGGCGCTTTCGAGATCCACCGTTACGGCTGCAATTTCGTCCGCGTGTCGAGCTTTAACACAAGCAAATGCAAAAATGATCTATATATATATTTTTTATAATTTATTGACATAGTGCTCTATTATATATATGAATATATATTTATATATAAATATGAATCTTAGGAGTTCCCCTAGTGTTAGTTCTCTCTAAAAAAAAAACACAAAAATATGTATGTATGTGTAAATGTGCATGTATATAAAGTCGGCATAAAGTAGTCCTTAAGTTGAACGTGATTAGCATTATCCTCGTGTGACTTTTGTTGCGACTTTTTAGCGCCTGATTTAATCAAATTGAAGACCCCATCAAAAAACTTCCCTCTCCCCTTCAATAATTGCAATATTTTTATGTTTTTTTATTTCGTTTCATGTGTATAATTTATTAATTTAATGTACAAATCAACACACACACGAATGTATATAGCAGTTGAGTAAATAAATTTGTAATTATGTAAAGTTTAAAAAATTCAATTCGGCGCCGGCCGTGTATTTCTGTAGCTGAATCGGGGGTGCGGTCGAAATGGAGGAGCTCGATAAGGAAATGTTAGCCGCGGTCGTGGGTAAGGAGCAAAATAAGGATGCGCAGGATACACGGGGCGCGGTGGTATACCGTATGGCATTGCGCCATACATGGGATTAAATTGTGGACGCTGCGGCGGCGGTGGCCAAGCCTGCAAGAAAAGGAATTGGTTAATCGATAACAACCGAGTTCGGAGCTTAGCTTGAGCATTCTCCTCACGTAGGCATATGGATAATCGGCAGCAGGCACTGGCACTGGTACCGTTATAATACGTGGCGTTCGCGACCGACTTCGACTGCGGCTGCGGCTGCGACGTCGACGCTGCTTTGTAACTGTTGCTGGGGTTAGCTTATGGCGAGTGTCGCTGTGACGACGTTCGTAGCTCCTGGAACGGCGACGTCGCTGACAGCAATTACGTTCCGCTGAATATGAACGGGATCTGGCACGCATTGGTCTTCCTCTATGTGATGTTGTTGGGCGTGTTACCGAGGTTTTCCTATGCCGCAGATTCCTCACTCGATCACGTTCCCTTCCCTCATCCGCAAAATATGGCACCTTTTCCTTGGGGCGTGCACGCCTTCTCGTATCTACATTTAATAGACACAAAAGAATCTACATTCAGTATTTAATTTTACATATCTTCGGCGTTTGATACGTTTATATCCAGAATATCGTCTTTAGTAGATCCTTCTGTGCATTACGCTTTTGGAATACGCTGCGCGTCCTTTTTGGCTTGCCATTGCAAATCACTTTCACATTTTGTCACTAGAAAAAAAACAACAAAAACATTGTTTGCACATTTTGCTTTAAAAAGCCATTGAAACACAATACAAACCTCTTGGTGAACGTGAACTGCTGTCGGCGTCCATTTTTTATGCACTCACTATATTGAATGCTATTTGTGCACTTGTAATTTACATAAATTACGCTGACAAGGGCCAAGGTTACGTGTTGCGCGAATGCATTTTCTGTTTGTGGGTTGTGACGTCATATTTAATAAGAATACGGTTGTATCAGAATTTCATGTGTAAGTAATGTATTTATGTGCTTCATTTGAATATGTATTGAAATTTATGTTGGTACTCTTTAATATTTTATGAAAATAACAAAAAACAACACATTCAGTGCATTCCGAGCAAAGTGTTGCTCTCGATTTCATGAAACAACCTTGTTTTCTTATAATATTGAGCCGGGCTGCACATTTGAGATGCGTGTGTATCGATTAACTGCACACACGATGTTTTTTGTCAACAAAATTATGTATTAACATCGATATATTTTTGCTGTTTATTTTTAAAGTAAAATTTAAAAACATATATTAAATTTAGCTTAAGAAATGTTTACACAATTACAAATATTAAGACCTTTATTTTTTGTAGTTTTATCTCATTCTTGTTAAAAATGCGGCTGCCCAAAAGCGTCCAGTGTCTTCAAATGCTTAATCATAAGATTTTCTTTCACGTATTTCGACTACAAAAAAAGAGAAAAGCTTCTAAACTATTTTTATGAATACAGATTTCACTACTTACGGCAACTTGCCAGTGAAAGTTAGACCACTGTGCATTTTATCCATATGATTGCGACAATAGTCACTTCTTGCAAAGCTTTCTGCGCAGTAGGGACATTGGTAAGGACATTCGCCCGTATGACCGCGCATATGCCTCTCCAAATATGCCTTAAATTGAAAGGTTGACGGACAAATGGTACACGAAAATGGGCGCTCACTACTGTGCGTCCACAAATGCTTCCTGAGTAGTGCGTGCGTTCGAAATTTCTTATGGCAAACGTGGCATTGGGAATTGCGCTTAACAGACTTGCTTAGCTTTGGCAATGCGGTGACTTTGACGGTGGATTTGTTTTCAAGGTGCCATCTGTAAAGCATTGAAGACGGTTTATGTTGGCAATCGATTTAGAAGAATTTCTCTTACTTTTTATGCAGTCTTAGTATGCTCAAGTGCGCGAATTCTTTGGTGCAAAGTTGGCATTTATACAGTTTTGTTTCCTCTTTCTCCTGCTTTATGAGTTTGGGTTTTGTTTTCGTTTCTTTGGGTTCTTTCTTTACGGATCGTGTGGTGTGCGTGCGCCTTGCCAGTAGTTGACGGTAGTTCTCCTCGCACGTGCGCTTAAATCTGAACGCGTTTTGTGCGCTTAGTACGCAACTCAGGCAAATTTGTTGCGGCAGTGCATCATTGATTTTGATGTGGCAATCAGCGCATTCGTTCAGCATATCCGCCAGGCTGGGCTCCGGTTGGCCTTTGTAAAGTTGCTCCCGCTTAGCGAATATGTCCACTAAGGTAACAGATGCATTCAAACAGATGCGACAAATCGCTGTATCCATGTTTTGAAAGATTTGTTTTGGCATTGTCCCAGGGATTTCTTTGGTGATCACACAAAATGTTCACATCGATAGTTTTCGCATGTCATGCAGAATATCGATAAGGAACAAATAATTATTTTTTGTCAAACAAATAAGAATAATTATTTATTTTCAACATTAAATAACATTTTAAATAAATTAGTCCATTAAATGTGAAATAGTATTTCTAAGATATGGCTTTATAATCAGGTGATAGGAAATCCGTATTTTGCTTGGTATTGGCTCTGGCATTTGCTGTTTGCCACCAGTGTGATCACGCACATATCGATAGCTTTCGCACCCTCCCCATGTCAGACATAGATATCGATAAGAAACCAACAAATTACATTTGTTAAAAGAATAATTATTTATTTTCAACACTGAATAACATTTAAAATATATTATATATCCATTATATGTGTAGTAATACATATTATATATTTGATTTTCTTTTTAACTATTTCGATGCTTTGAATACATTCATATTAAATGCTTAGGTATTGACTGAAATTCAGGTTGTTAGTTTTTTCAACAGATTTAGTTTTTTAACTTTTTTTAATTTTGAATATTGGCGGTACTTTAGTCATAAGGCAATCCGTTACTTTTGGTCATGGCACAATTATTGAGTGCCTACTGGATTTATATAAGAATATATATATAGGATAATTATAAATTGATCGTGCCGCAAATGCAGTTGTTGTTTTTGTTGAAAATAGAATTATATAATCATTCTAAAAATCCGTACGTTCGAGTACTTAATAATATTAAATTAAAAGTAATTTATGTTGCAAAACATCTTCGATTTGTAATACAAATACAAAGAGTCAATTGCTTTATATAAATACATTCTTGTCTTGGCTTTTCTTTTTCTTTCTAGAGGAATATCGGAACGGAAGATGTTTTTTCTTTTTGTTTTGGCTTTATTGCGGAATGTGAGTGAGAGAGATAGGGAGTATGGGTGTTAGTGTGAGTGATTCTACATGTGCCGAGTGTTGCCAAAGTTAATGCCCGACTGGGTGGCGCCCTTATTGGAGCCGTACTGTAGGGAGATAACATTCTGTCCGGCACGCAGCTGCTCCTCGCTGAAGTTGCGCACATTCTTGTCCGCCTCCTTGGGGCCAATCGATGGCTTGTTGAAGTTGGAGGCCTATAGCGAAAGAATGATATTATTATATATATCTATATATCTGCTAAGATCCTACTTACCTTGCGACCCAGAGACTGCAAGCAGATGACAACAGAATTGAGATTCTGTCGCTCCCAGAGATCGACGCTCTGGAATGTCTCCTGTGTGGGCACACCAAAGTTCTTGGCACACTCGAGGAATGCTGAAATGTTCTCCATGCATTTAAAGGCCATTTTGCTCTCGTTAACCTTCTTAATGCAGCCCGGCTGCAAGGAATTGGCCAGCTTGCACAAGATGACGCCATCCTTGAGCACTTCAAAGAAATTGTCCGTATCGCCCGATGTGTTGATGGGCTCACCTGTCACAGCCTTAATCCATTCCAGCGACTCCTGGGCCAGCTCCTCGCTGTACTTGGAATTGATCTGTAAAGAGTGCAAAACATCCAGACTTCAGTATATATGCCTCAAAAGATTTGCTACATCTAATGCCACCTTTGATTGATACATAATGGTCTACACTCCACTAAAGCCGTTTCGCAAAGAAATCATGTCTAACCCATATATAGATTTTTGTTGTTATCTGGCATTATATTTTGCAGATAACTCGTCTATCGTTAATTGGATCGTAAACATTCGCACACATGACTATAATTCAAGTTTGGTTAAGGATAAGATTGCAGTTTCCGAGACAGTTGGCGCTCCCAAAATAAAAACCCCAATAGAAGTTTTTTTCTTCAGCTATCAAAAATACATAACGAAAAAATACCAAACAATCTTGGTCACATATAAATTCAGCTCCAAATATTACCTTAATTTTGTATGCATTTTCAAGAGCAAGAGAATCTTATCGACCTACAAAATTGGTTCTGTTTCGATAAGATTCTACAAGTTTATGACAGAGTTTTAGCTATATTATAGCTATATTAGCTAGCTATATTAGCGCTAGAGCTGAAGTTACAAAGGAAATGTTATCGATCATTGATATCGTTGCAGCTTTGTAGGTTTATAGTATAGGTGCAGTTACTTTGGCAGCTTTATAACTCAAAAGTTGTGTGATTTGACTTGATATTTCAGACGAAGTTTGACAATCAAGTTATATAAATAGGGGAAAATCGATAAAAATGTAGAATTTGTTGTGTAAAGTGGCCTAACTTTAAATATAGAATCTTTTCGTAAATAAGGTAAATAAAAATAAATGGAAACTTGACTTGAATGAACTTCATAGCTATGTTAAGTAAAGCTCATTGATATGTGAGCATATGTCTCTGGAAAATTGTGAATTAAGTCACGTTTTCAATCTTAATCTATCTCTCCTCTCTCTCTTTCTCTCTCTCTCTTTTATCTCTAAATGCATAACCATATTTGCCTATGTTGCGCTGCTGCTTTAGCTGTTTTAGCTGTTTTTTCACTCTTTTCGTATCGCTGATTTGGCCATATAAAGCTCTAAAGCTTAAGCGCCAGCTGTTTGGGCGTCCTTCGCACCGTTTTGGCTCATAATCGAGGCCCACTTGTTGAGCGTTATTGGAGTGGACATGCGAAAAAAACAAACAAAAAAAAACAATCGAAAACCACAAAAGTTGTCAATTGGTTTGCGTGTTTAGTTTCCATTTGACAGTGACTGTGAGAGGGAGAGAGAGAGAGTGTGTGTGTGTGTGAGAGAGAGAGACTGTTGTCACTTAGCACCCAGTTATTAGTTTTAGATTTAATTGAATTGCTGTCTGCTAACTGATTTCAGATTAGCAGGAATTCTATTATTAAGGGTACTCCCACTTGCTCCCTCTCTCTCGCTCTCTTCCCCTCTCTCGTTGTTTCTATTAAAATAAATGATCTCACAAACACTTGTCGTCAATTGAGTGGTTTGTCCCTTTGATTGCGTTGCATTTTTTGCAATTGCTGAGCTTGCGAAAGAGTACGAGCAACGACTGAGCACTACTCTGCTTTTTATAATGCTCAAGCATGATTCAGATTATATATAATCTGCAATACTTCAACACTCCTTGTTCTCAACACAAATTTAAATTTATCTCTTAATAGTTGTTCTATAACGACAGCCTGATACCCTATATTGTGCAAAAATTAAATTAATAATTTACTTAAGTCTGTCATTGAGTCAGTTCGGCTAACTAAATTCATCACTTCAATAACATCAGCAACTGTCTCGTAAATAGAGTTGAGCAAATTGTTTCTACCATATTACATAAAGTAAGTAATTTAAAATTGACATCAACTTCATCATAGCCAATATACCCGATTAGTAAATTGTAGAGCATATGCTGATTGCTTTGTTTGCCAATCATTGTGACCCCCCCTAAAACAGAGCGTTTGCAACTGGAGCGTTGCATAACTGAAGGTGAATGCACTGTGTACCTATCGAATGCTCACTGTAGCTGTTCGTCTCAGCGATAAGCAAATTTTATGAGCTGCACAGTAGAAGAAGAAAAAGTTATGTGCTGATCAAGAAGCCGATATGCAGATAGCCACAGCCCATAAAAATGTAAATCAATGAAATAGTTTTGTTGTTTTTTTATGGCTTTGTCAACAGCTTGTTATGCTCTTGCCATGCCCTGTGAAATAGACATTTATATAATAATAATAATAATAATAAAAAAAATATTCTTTTGCTTTAAGCTTTGCTTTCATTTGCAGTCGAATCGATAAATATCGATACGGATGTAACTGTAATATACTTTATATGAAGCATAGAGAGGTATGTCATATAGGTAGCTTGTCTTTATAGTATATCATATTACTGCTTTATGGCTCTAGTATTATCCAATCGAAAAATCGATTATTTTATAGCTTTTTAGCATATCTTAAAGCTTATAAAATCTATATAACAAATTTAAGCAAAAGTATTGTCAGCTATGCTATCCTACACTAAGTTTTAATTGATTATCTACATTTACTTGAACAACAGCAATTATCGATACAGTTATCGAAACACGCTGAAACTTAATTGAAAGCTGCCAAAATTTTTGGCAAAGAACGTTTAACACATTCAGGTCGGGTCATTGGAGAAAACTGCTGACCCCGAAAAGAAAGAAATTAAGCTGAAGAAAAGAATCTGAAAATAATTTAACAATCGGTTCGAGCAATAGCTCAATTTATCATGTTTTGTGTGTGATTTTTCAAAAACAATTAATAAAATTTCTATTGATTGACATTTTCCCGACACAAGCGACAATAATGATCATGATGATCATCATGTTGTAATTATGTTGATGATATGTGGCAGATAAATTGACGCCCGCGAGGCGTTATGAATAAATTTTGGCTTAGAAAATACATAGATTCTATAGAACGACGGTCTTTCGAATCATAAATATTATATATATAAATATATATATATTTTTATATATATATACTCATTTACATAGGCATAAATAAAATAGCCGTTAAGAGCCTAATCAATTCGCTCGATTTCTGGCACATTTGCGGTCTCTGCATAAATATTTATATACATATTTATATATCTATCGATTGATCTATCTATCTATATATTTTTTACTTTTGTTTGGAATTTTGGAATTTGGAATTGGCAAACATGACTTACAACCTGGCTTAGAGAGCAACAACAATAACAATAAGCTAGCAAATTGAAAGGTAAACAAATAGTGAGCTCTAGTCGGGTGTGTTCGACTAGCAGATGCTAGTCGAATAGCAAACCACAATTTACTTTATGGGAGCTGCCGCGCCAGCTTCTGCCTGTTAGCAACCCATTATACCCTGTATTAGCATGTTCAATGGTTGCAGGGTATGAAAATGTCTACGAGTAATATATTTTTGCGCTTTAGCTTCTCTTGTTTTATTTTGTTTCTTTATACAAAAATTTTTAATGAGTCAGCAGCCTCCGATATTTCAGTTGATTTTTTGCTCTATGAGAGGTCGTCGCGAAATTCGACGACTCTATAATGTTGCTGTGTACGAAGTACAGTTAATAATACATACATATATGATGTATATACATATATACAGTTATATGTATATGCAAAGTTCTAGAACGTGTGTTTCGCCTTATCGTAGAGAGTGCAAAATAAACGTATGTATGTATATAAGTCTTATGTATACGAAATATAATGGAGAGGATGTCACAATGGAATTTCTGCTTATCAACAGCGTTCTGATTGTGCTCAACAAAATTATATATATACTGCGTGTATTCTTGAAAGTCTAGGCCATGACACTTGGTCTCCAATTGGTCAACGGGCCAAAGTTGTTAAAGCACAGTTATAATAGTTGCCCTCAAAATGGCATCTGCGCAGGCGCACACCGCTGCTTACTTTGAACAAAATAAGCAAGCAATTTGCAAAGTTTTTAAAAGAGAAATTTCAAATGTATTCAGCAGATCAAGATGGAGTTAGAGTTGGATCAATCTCTTATTTAAGACAAAACAAAATCTAAAGACGCAAAGATATACTATTAAAATTTTTTTGTGATATTAAGAGCTAAGTTATTTATAAAAAATATTTAATAAATTTTTATTTTTATAAATTATGCAACGTATTTTTAAACATTTTAAGATTTAAGCCCTTCGAGTTTCAATCTACTGAAGTCGAGCTTACATTTTTGTTTCGATCTGCCTAACTGTATGTGGCAGCCCAGTTGACACTGACATTGATGTACGCCTCGACGAGTGGGCCGGGCACTGGGTCTGTGGGTCAGTTGATAAATTAAGCGCGATTACGCGCAATTACAGCACAGTGCGACAATGCGTAACAACTGCGGGAAACTAATTAATTTCAACTGTTTTTTTTTTATTTTGATGGAGTTGCCTGATTGTAGTCTTACTGTACAGGTTTGCTATGGGTATTCTTTTCTGTGCCCGCACGCAAGGCGCATTAGCGTTTGCCAAGCCTGAAAGCCCCTTCATTAGCTTGAAGAGCTTTTAGTTAAATTAAAAGTGTTTGCATACAATGCTCGCCCTTCCTCTCTCTGTCCTTCTCTCGCCTGACCTAACGGCACAAGCCCTAGCCTGCCTTGTAACCAAACTAAGCAGCGGGCAAACGAAACCGGACTCAAGCCCCAAGCTGAAACAGCCACCAATACAAGAACTGCATCGCAAAAGTAAAGTACAAAAAACAGTTATTTTAGCTTAGTAATAAATTTAAAGCCGTTTTGTATATACCCTGTCATTAGGTTGTTTTTTTTATTTCCAAGCAAACAACTCAGCTGGCTTCACAGCTGTTTTCTTGAGTGCAACACAAAATGCATATACCCGCTGTTCATCAATTTAAATAGGTTGTTGCGAAAAAGCAACTGTTAACTGCAGACAGGCTGCGCTTTAAGAAGTTATATATGTGTATGTATGTTTGCGTGTATTATTAGAAGGGAGTGCTTTATGTCGCATAAATCTAACAGACGCTGACATAAGTTTCCGTTTCAGAAGACGCGCGTAGTG
Organism: Drosophila eohydei; assembly: GCA_035045825.1. NCBI lineage: Eukaryota > Metazoa > Arthropoda > Insecta > Diptera > Drosophilidae > Drosophila > Drosophila eohydei. The sequence continues at coordinate 1,831,207 of JAWNOT010000070.1, read as the reverse complement.
TATAAAACTCATCTCTCTCTCTCTCTCTCTCATTTGCCCAGTTACGATTAGCGTGGCAACGGATCATTGCGTAATGATCTTTTTTGTAGGGATCAGCAGATGATGTCATTATTGAGTTTGCAACTGAAGCAATAATTCAACAAATGATGATGATTAGTTCGAAAATTAACAGTTGACGCATAAAATTTAAAAAGAAACAAAACAAAAGAGCCTGCTTATGCGTATACTTATGGACGCATAGTTGTGGGCGGGTGTGTGTCTGTTTTAGTTACGTGCAAAATAAGCGGCGCTTAAAAATAAACAAAAACAGCAACAAGAAAAACCGATTGGCAAATCTGTTCACCAGTTGCGCTTAGTTTTATTTCCGAATTCGATTTCGCTTTCTTTTCGATGTGTCATGGCTGCTCGTCGATGACAATTACAAAGCATTGCGGGTGACCGATATTTGAACGAAAACGAAAAAAAAACCAAAAAAAAAAAAACAAAGCACTTGAGCTTTGAATACCGCAAGTAAAATAAATGAGGTCAATTATGTGACTGATTTTAACTGTTGTTTTACGATATTTTTTACATTTTGCTTTGCTAAAATGTAAACATTGCAAAAGACAGTACAGTGGTACAAAATAGCTTTTAAAATGTAACTTTTATATATTTTTGTATTCATGTATACATATTATGAGTAGGTATGTATGTATGGGGCTAGAATAAAAAAATTGAGAACACGCTCTTTTATTATATTTTTGGCATTCCTGAGTTTCACCGGAAATTCAAACAACATTTGATTTATGATTAAGTTGAGTTTTGCCATCACTTTTTATGGCTTATCTGAAAATGTATGACCACAATTATGATTCGTAGCTCTGTTAGATACATAGCTACATAACTATTGTACGTTTTTTTTTATAACAACGGACCTAGAAGAGCTCGACAAGTTCCATTTGGTAAACTGATACGGTAGGGAACTTGCTTGCGGATGTATTAATGTGACCATATCTATGCCTGTATGTGTATAGGCGAATATGCCTGCGTGTGCGTGTGTGCGGGTTCCAGTGATTACTATAGGTACGTGCTGACGCTTCTATGGGTACCCATATAGAAGAGGAATGGGCGAACAGCCAAACGAACGACTAATTAATGGCTACATGGTCAAAGAGGCGTGGGGTCGAGAGGCGCAAGGGTTACAGTTAGGGTATGTCTAGAAAGCAGAATCGAAGAAGAGGAAGAGGAAGAGGAGCGCCGATGGCCAGGGGAAAAGGGGGTTGGCTGTTGCGCCTTCAATAGTTACTCGATTTTTGCTGAAATTTGAGTCGTTGCCATAAAAGTACACAAAAATAACTGCCAACCGACTCCACATTCACACAGACATAGATAGACAGTCAAATGGACAAACAATTTTTTAAAAGTTGATTCAGCGGCATGTTGTTTTTGTTTGCTTATGCCACACACAGGCACATTTACACACTTACACACTTAAGTGCGGCGCGCATGTGTGTTGGTACGTCAAAAGGTGCTATCGCTACGTGGGGCGGTTTAGATACACTTGTATAAAGTCTACATATTTTGTCTCTAAATATGTAACCTGCATACATACATATATATGTACATACACACATGCAAGTCCATTGCTTATATATGGCTATAAGTTGAATAAGTCGATCAAGAGAAAATATTTACATTATAATTATAACAAGCTGCCATATCGATCAACTTCAATGGAATAAATCAAAACCGAAAACAAAAACAAGGGCATTCAAAGTTCGTCAACTCGTAGATAAGTCTTTCGGCTTCTTTAATATTTGTTTTTTTCCATTTTTGAAGTTAACGAAGACGGGCAGCTGGCAGGCAGGCAGCCCAATGACATCATCGGGCTCTCTCGCTCCTGCGAAGCCGTTGATCGCGGCGAAAAAAAACAAGAGGAAACATAAGAAAGGGGGCTGCGGCGCAACAAGCCGCGCAGCAAATTAAGGGGAGACGCTAAGGGAAATGTCCCTCCTGTTGTTATTGTCGTTGGCTGTTCTGTTTGACCAATGCTGTAACTGTATACATTGTTTTTGTAGTTGTCTTCCATTAGTGGATTGCACTTAATCCGTTCACTCTTCCCCTTCCTCTCTATCTCTCTCACACTCGTCTTCCATTTACCAGATACAATTTCAAATTTCACTCACGTCGCAGGGACAGTGCATTGCGTAATTGCCAAGGGGAGCGCGCGGAAAATGGCGACACTGGGATACATACAAGCCCAGTTCCGCATATATACCATGCCTATGTAAATTGCAGTAAATAAGCGTCACTAATGTCAAATTAGTTTAAAAGAGAAAGGGAATGCACACAAGCGAGGGCAGCTTTGCGGTTGCTGCGATCCCTTTTGCTCTCTGCATTGCAATTGGGCACCCATGAAGCCCATTGAGCATTAAAGAATTAGAGAGATGAAATTGCTCTCGGCTGCAACTGAACGAAACCTGACAAAGCATTATTTAAAGTGCAAACAATCGCTTAATTTAGATTCAACCCAAACTTCAGCTCTTAGATATTACGCATGCATAGCCACATACACAGAGACACTCACGCACACATACACGCATACATAGTCATGCATACTTAAAGATGACTTATCAACGCGAACTGCAAATTGGGAATGAGGTCATCTCTAAGACCATTTTTAGCCTGAATTTTGGCGCGCGAGAAAAGACGCAACTCGGTTTCAAATGCCCAAATAAAGGCATTGCAGCTTAACAGTCTCACACACATACACATGCATGCATACAATATTATGTTTGCTTTATTTTTTGGCAAAAATTTGGTTACCTTGCGCTGCGCTTCGGCCGCAAAGCCACTCTTTGGAGCACGATTCGAAGACATGTTAATGTTTGTTGTTGTTGTTGTTGCTGCTGCTGGATTTTTGGTTGGAAACGGGTTTGCAGGGTGCGTTGCGTTACGTTTTTGGTTGAAAAAAGTAGCTTAACGTTGCACTCTGGCCAATGGAATGTTTATCACAAATTGGTAATATATGTATATATATAAATATATACGTTCACGATGCGTTCAGTTAACGTCCGCACACGACAAATACTAAAGGCGCTTTGAACGTGCCATCCAAACTACCAAAACGAGGAAAGCTCGAAGCCATTAACAGTGCTGCAATGTTAGCAGCGACAGCCGGTAAGAGAGCCAGTAACAGCACGAGAGCGTAAGGCAATAAATATGAGCCGCTCTCGAAAGCTTTCAAACTCAGCTGCTGCTATTGATGATGATGATGTCATAATGCACATGTCGTAGCTAACGGCTGTTTGAATGAGTTTTTCTCTTGTGACATTGAAAGCAAAGCGATATGAAGCCTGTTATTAGTAATAGCTGTGCTTTCATGCCTTATCACAGCATACCAGCCGTGGCCATGTCATTGGTTGATAATACTAGCAGTAAAACTAAAAGCGGATTATTTTTTTTTTTTAGTTTGCCTTGAGAATTAGTTACATTTTATTCACATAAATATATACTTGTTATGTAAGTGTTTTTTATATGTTTCAAAGATAAGAGAATTGCATAATTTGTTTTTTTTTTTCAGTGTATTTAGTGAGTGTTTTTGTAATGTGTTCTAAATAAATAGGGGGAATTGCTTTTATAATTGTTTTTTTTTTGCACATATAATTGTTATATTAAATATACATAGCTCTAAGAATATGTTTTTTTTTATATATTTTCACTGCAGCCAAGACAAGTTTTTTTATTTTTAATATTTATTAAATATTTCATTTGTCTTTTGATTATATCGCCATTAGTTTTTATTTTAATTCTTTTATTTATTTTTTAGGAAAAAGCATTCCATTTAACTAGACAACTATTAAACGGTTTAAATGGTTGTTTTTATCAATTATTTTATTTTTATTTTTAATCTTTTTTTTTGCTCTCATGCATGTTAAGGCCCTCGCGCTCAAGTACAAGTGGATGTGACATATATATATATATATATATATATATATATATATATATATATATATATATATATATATATATATATATATATATATATATATATATATATATATATATATGCCTTATAGACTATGGTTTATTTGAAATATTGTTTTATTTATTTTTTACAATTTTAATTTTTGGGTGCATGCTAAATAATTTTGCTAAAGTTTTTTTAATTAAAAAAATAATTATAATTTATTTTGCACATGGATAAATACAAATTACAAATATAGATGTGTGTGTATATATATATATAAAAAAGAATATCGAAAATATATATATATATATATATCTAGACTGACGCGAAAAATAATATACACAGACAGAAAAACACAATTACATTTAAACAAGCAAAAAATGAGCAGAATTGACAGATTAATCAAAAAAGAAACTAATTCCTAGTTATATATGTATGTGTATGCATGTGTGTGTGTGTAAGTGTGTAAGCACTGATATCTGATATCCGTGTTTGTTGTTTACATAGGCTACGCATCGCATATTGAACATAGAACAATAGTATCAGCAAATAATTTCAGACAATATTTTTTCGTAATTCTTCCACTTTCATTTCTTTTAATAAATAATACCTCACGATTCGTTGGCTCAACGTATTTTTAAACTTAACTTATACAAACAACTGTGCAGTAAAAAAATTGGGCAATAAACACACAGTGGGGCTTGGGAGGGGGGTACGGGGAACAGCGCCCAGCATTGAGGTCGTATATAAATCGTATTATCATCTATTACATTTTCCAAACATTTCTCTCTTCTCTCTCTAGGGGGGAGCTTCACACATAATATGCCCCATGCTTCATCTCATATTCCTTTTTTTCTTCCTTCTTCCTCTATTTTCTATATATAATTTTCAATTATATATAACGCAGAGTTTTGGACTCAAGCAATTTTCCTTTTACACACAGTAATTATCATAATTATAATTAGCAAGAAATGTAATTAAAAATCATCAATTATTTGTTTTTAATATTTTTGGAACCTTCTGATATCAAATTGCTTTGCATGATGATGATTTTGGGCTTGATCAGCATTATATATATGTTAATATATATATATATCATTTTTTATATGGTTTATCAGCATTTTCTTTACTTTTTTGTGTCTTAGTTCTTAACTAATATTACATGCAAACGCTTTTTCTTCATTTCTCTTTTGCAGCTTGGCCTGCGTTTCAATGTTTAGTTCTCTTTTATATATATGTATATAATAAAGTGTATATAGTTTTATAAGCATTTTTCCTGTTTGTTTTTTGTTTTTGTTAGTATCGCTAGTAACCATAATTTGTTGCCTTTCGCCTTCATTACTTTTGCATTTTGTTTTGTTTAATTCTCAATTCTATAAATAAATACTCCACACACATTTAGCTATATATCAGTTTTTTGTTGATTTTCATATGTTTTCTGTTTTTTTAAATAGTTTAGAAAACATTCGTATTTTGGTTAACTTCAACGAATTCACAGCAGCGATATATCTGTAAATGTATATATAGAGATTATTATACATAGTATATATACTAAATGTAGTAATTGCTAACCTTTATTCTCGTGACTATCAGCAGTGACTAGCGTGTTGTTTGCCGCTGTGCTCGTCAGCAAGCTGTTGTTGTTGTTATTATTATTGTTATTGTTATTATTGTTCATGTGCAGTTGTTGCTGTTGCTGTTGTGGTTGATGGGACTCTATGCTTAGATCGATTAGTTGCGTAACAGCTGGATTCACTGCATCCTGCAGCAGATTGATGTCGCTGCAATGAGTAAAGCCCATTTAGTTGTCAATTAAGACTGTAAGCAGGTGCTGCTAACGACTCACTTCTTGTTGCTCACATTCTCGATATGGCCATTCCCATTGGCCACTGCTGATGTCACTGTTGCAGCTGTTGTTTCCACATGCAGCTTGCCATTGCTCACCTCGTACTGTTGCAAGTTGTTCTTGGCATTCTCATCAATTATCAAATTTGAGAAACTATTTATAAGTGAATTCTCTTTGTCCAGCACCGATTGCTCATACATGGCCTGACTGTTTGGTGGTTGCTCCAATGACTCTGTTTCTGTAGCTGTTGGAGCAACGGCGTCATTACTTGTGCTGCTGCTGCTAGGAGAGCCGCCAGTTGAGTTACTGCTGCTGCTGTTCGCGTCATTTGCATCCTTGGGTGCACCAGTCTTGGGGTCCGAGGATTCCTGCCAAAGTAGTTAAGAATATTAATTTGGAAAAATAGAGAGTTTAAGATATTAATATTTGATTACCTTGACGGGCGTGGCAGCTGCACCGCCACCTTTGCGGGTTCGCGACATAATTGCTTCGACGCGTTTGCGTCGCTCTTCACGCTCCTTTTCTTCGCGCTTGAGGCGTTCGGCTACCTCGACGCGTTGCTTTTCAGCCTCCTCCTTGGCCTTTTTTTCGGCCTCCTCACGCTCGACACGCTGACGTTCCTCATCCTCACGCCGGCGCTGTTCCTCCTCTTCGCGCTGTTCTGCTTCCTGTTAAAGGGTTTCGATTTAAAACTGAATGATAGAAAGCTTATTCATTTGCTTGTTTCCTACCTCGATGGCTTTGCGCAGACGTTCCTCTTCGCCGCGTCGCTGCTCCTCGGCCAAACGTGTGGATTCCTCTTCGAATAGTCGCTGGCGTTCGGCCTCTTCTTCTTGTGCCTTGAGCTCGGCAAGGCGCTCAGCCTCAAGCCTTTGGCGCTCCAATTCCGCCTGTCGTTCGGCCTCCTCGCGGGCCAGGCGTCGTCTTTCGGCTAATGCGGCCTTAGCCTCCTCCTCAGTCGTAATCTTTTTGGCTATCATCGATGCGGTCATCAAATCGTTATTGCCATCTGCAGATGGGGGCGTCAATTCACGCACCTCCGAGTTCTCCTTGCTGCCGCCATTGCGCAATGTCTTCTTAGACTCCTGTGGAATTTGTGGTTGTTGCTGTGGTTGTGGCTGTGACTGTGGCTGTGACTGTGCCTGTGGCTTCTCATTGCCCTCGTCTGCCTTCTCATCAACATTGATAGATGCAACTTCTGGAATTGGCTGCGACACCTGTTCGTTTTGTGTCTTACCATCTAGTTGAAGTAGCTGCTGTTGCTCCACTTGTTGCTGCTGTTGCACTTGCTCCGTTTTTACAGTGTTTAATGCTTCCTTCTCCGCTTTGCTAACAGCAATCACTGCATCAGGAACTGGCAACTCTGCTGCAAGCTGTTCCACTGGACCCTTGGCCACACCGTTTGCCTCTGGTGCAACTGTTATCGTGGAGCTGCTGTTGCTGCTGGTCACAATCATGGACGTGCTCATCACTGAGGGAACAGGTGCAGCCTTAATTGTGGACTCCTTGTTTCGTCGATTAATCCGTTCCATGCTGCCGGTGCGACTATGTGGCTGTGCCTTGGAAGCGGATGCAGACTTTGGTGGCAGCGTTTCCTAAAATCAAACAAAAAATTACATGTAGATTGTGTAATATGTATAATTTGGACAAATAAAATAAGCTTTTAAATTGGACAAATGTTTGTATATAATTGGAAGCTAACCCGCTTTTGTGGCGTCTTCTTTTCGGCGCTGTGCATGCGCGTTGAGCTGGAGGTGACGATCATTGAGGTGGACATGAGGTTCGGTGTTCGTTTGGGTGTCGTTTGTGCTGTAGACGTGGATGGCGATGATGCCGTATTTGTTGTTGTCTTCAATGGCGGCTTATGAGTGTCCCGCTTTAGTTTATTCAACTCTGTGGGTGGATGAGTTCAGGATTAGGATTCATGTAATTCAATTAATTTCATTTTTTTACTCACCATCTAGGGACATGCCAGTGCCTGCTATGCTAGCTGGTCGTGGTTTGCGTGGCGCCGTCGCTGGGCGTCGTGCCACGGGATTGGCTGTGGACAACGTTGTTGACGTGGACATCGCGCTGCCGGGACGTGAGCCGCTCAGATGACCATGTCCGCCGGGTGTTACATTGCCAGAACGTGAGCCTAAAGCGAAAGAAGATTAGTTATGGCTGCCAAATGCGACTTAGTGTATCAGTTCTATTACTATTAAATTTTTTGGTTATATATGAGCAGGTGAGCACCAAATAAAAATAATGTGATTTGTGAATTGTGACCGTCACCAGAGAGCGTTGTCATTAAGGTAAACAATAATGGGGAGAAGGAACAAAAGACTAGAAAATAAAATCCTAAAAAAAAAATAATTAATCAAAGTACCAAACATAGAGAAAGACACAATTACGTAGAGTGGGCAAAACGGAAAAAGACACAAAGCATAAACCAAGTAACCTATGGAGATTGGGTGTGGGTGTATGTGTAGAATGTGTGTGTGGGCGTATAAAGTGTGTGGGTTATTATAATATATAGTTTAGTCCATACGAAATCGAACAAACAGTTGACAATGCTCAGCACACAATATGGACCCATGAACGCCGACTGATCGATTGCACAAGTACAGATGTTATCGATTTGAAATATGCCAATTGTTGCTCAGTTCCGTAAATTATCTTTCTATCGATCGCTTCTTTTTATTCGGAGAGCAATTACCAAATAAATTAATACTTAAGTAAAAATATAAGCTCCAGTAGCTTTACAAAAATCGATAATTATCGATTTATCATAGTTCACCGTTATAGAGGGTTACAGAGTAGTATATATATATACAAAAATTATTTTGAGGGGTTGTTGCTTTGTGGAGCTATAAATAAAAGTCGATTGTTATCGATAAATACTACTGTGTAGGGCTATAAATATATTAGGTAAGAGTTTACATAAGTTATAATGCAACGTTATGATTTCTACCGTTATGTTTTAGACAAGTTATGAAGTCTATCGATAAGTTATAACTGTATATTAAGAAATTTAACGATAAGTTGTAGTTGAACTTTATGAAATCTATCGATGCCATTATATTCGAACGTTATGGGATAATGTTTAGATTATGATTATTTAAATACATGAATCGAAGCTTAATGTTGAAAAACGATCGATAAGTTCACATATCGAATTTGATAATAACGGTATATATCAGCAACTAATATGCTCCATGTGAAGGCGTTGGTGTATGTAGTTTGTGTGCCATATGTTGTTCGCTTAAGAAAACAAACCTGTTAGCTACTTTTTAGGGGATTACTAGGTGTGTGTGTGTGTGTGTCTGTGTTTGGGGATGTCAAATGGACTTCTATGCTAGCCACCGCGGAAGTATAAATATATAGGATGTGTGTTTTGGTGTATGTGTTATGGGTAGGGTATTTTGTAGTTGTTGTTTGGATGTTGTTGTTGTTGTTGATCGCACACACCTGCATTCACTAACAAACTAGAAGAGTTCATGAGCAACAATGAGTTTGGATCGAGGTCGTGAATACGGTTGTATTTAGGGTTAGTAATAGTGGAGTTCGCATATTGTTGCTGGGCACGCCTAGACGACAGGTTGTTGAATGAGGCAAATGAGCTTTGAAGATATTTTTTAGTTGCTGCTGTTTGCAAGCCAAGATTCGATTGGCGTTGTTGTTGTTGTTGTTGTGGGTAGTGGTTGTGGTGTTGTTGGTGGTTGTTGGTGCTGTTTGTGGTCGACCACGAATAGCTTATCTGTGTCATGCTCTTACTGGAGTCACGCTGACCGCTGCCCAAAGGCCGAAAGCTTGTCGAAATGCCGCCACCCAGCGAATACTTTCCACGCTCCCGTTGAGCACAGCCAGCCAGATGAGTCATGCTGCGCGACATAATGCCAGTCGCTGTCGATGTGCCACTGGCGCCGGCACTCGCACTGCCCGCTCGCTTGCCCCTGGCCGGGCCACGCCGACCGTTGGCACTGTGGCCACCTAGCGAAGACGTCTCGTCCAGCATTTCCAGTTCCCGTTCACGTCGCTCCCGTTCCAGTATGGCACGCATATGCTCACCATTGCGACGTATGGGCTGGGCCAGCTGATCCAAGCGGTTCATCGAGTAGGCGCGTCCTACTAGGTGGGTCGGTTGTTGTTGTTGTTGGTGATATGTAAAGTGGAAAGTGGTTCAGAAAGTGTTGATGAATCAGAATCAGTATCATTGTAGCATTGCATTGTTGTAGCTGTTGTTTGTAGTTGTGGTGGTGGTGCTTGTGGTTCCTTATGCAGCTATATATATATATATATAGTTATGTATATATACAGTAGACGTCACACTAATGGGCACAAAATTTTGCTACAATATGGGTGGTTGGGTGGTGTGTGGTGTTTAGTGAGTTGTGAGCAGAACTTGTCTAATATTATATCTCCGAGTAGAATCAAAAGCAAGAAGAAACGAAAGGCCAAACCTCTCATATGGTCACACAGCGGTCATTGTTGTTGTTGGTTCCTAACTGAATACGTTGATGAAATAATGTATGTATATGAATAATGGATAATGATGATGATGATGAATACAAAATTATGACAGTCAGCTGAACAGCTGGATACTGATGATGATGATGACGCTATGATGATAGCTGGAGGCTGTAGAAGTGTTTTTTTTTTTGATTTTGAGAGGGGGAGGGGGAGGTTGTGTGGCTCGTTCTTACCTGGGGTTCTGGGCGTGGTGCTCAATGAGCTGCGCGAACCGTAGTGCCCGTCTCGAGGGCTGGGTATTGTCGGCATGAGATCCGTTTTCCTGCGGTAAACGCTTCGGAACATCATGTTCTGTTGTGTTGTGTCAACGATATCTTCTGCAATTGTGGTTTTTGGGATTTGGTTTTTGTTTTTTTTCTTTTTGTTTTGTTTTTCATTTGATCAAAAAATGTTGACCGAAACTTGGAACTAATGCAAAATGTATCATCGAGTAACCAAAAGCAAAGGCTAAAGCAATTACCATGCCAAGTGTGTGAGAGAGAAAGAGAGCAAGAGAGCTACTAAAAATCGGGTAGTTGGATAAAAAATATATAAAAAACTAGAGGCCGCCGCATGGAGGAGGGAGAGAGCGTTACAGATAGAGCGTGACATGTTAGGGCATACAAAACCTAATAACAAGAGCATTGCAGCTATCGATTGTAAAATTTATCGATGTTATCGATAACACTAACAAAATCAATAATATCGTGAATCATAGTCATTAATACCATTTTGCATATCGTGTGTAGAGACTTTTAGTGTACTCAGAGTAAACACAGTTAAATATCGATCATAGCAACCGATTCATTTCATAAACATCAAATATCTGTATTCATTAAAATGTATTAATTATTAATCACATACGACTCATGACAGTCGATAATTACAATCGAATGCTTTTCTGCTCATCCTACAGGATTCTTTTTACAGGGTACAATTATTAGATCATGCAATTAACTTGGGCGCATGCCGGTTAGGAGAGCTTCTTAGAAGAGGGCGGCGGTTAGGGCAACAAACAAACAAACAAAATAGGGAAATATAACATAACAAAACAGGAACAATAGAGTGGAAGAAGAGAAGAGAAGAGAAGAGGAACCCTCACCCTTACGATATGAGTTATTGTTGTTGTTGTTGTGGCTTGCAGTTGTTGCTGTTGTATATGGTCTGTGCGCAGTTGTGGTTGTTGTTGTTGTTGTGGAAGTCAGTTTTTGGGCGTTGTTCTTAATGGGATGGGCTGGCCCATCGATATTTATTTCGCTGCCAGCTATCGATAACGAAAAACGCTTTGGCGGCTCATCATTCGAATAGCCCCAATTGAAAACCTCGTACATGGACGAAGACTTACGGCGATGATCTGTGTGCAGAGGTGTAAAATGTGGGGGCAGTTTGAACAGAGAGAGTGAGAGAGAGAATAAGTGAGAAATAGTGAGAATTGAACAAATTAACTGAAGCTAAAAATCCGGAATTAGCTAAAGTGACGGGTGTGTCAAAATATATATAACATATATATTGTAAATCAAATAAAAGAGGTGTAGGATAGGTGTTATTGAAATCAAGTTAATAACTTTTTGCACACAGCTGCAACAGTTCACAGGTACTGGGGAAGCGGTTATATATAGACATATACACATATATACATATATATAGTATATATGGTGGGAGATTGTCACGTAAACAAAACTGAGTTTCTTTTTTTTTTTTTAAATTACGAGTGGTTTTGTCTAAAGTAATATTAACTGCAAAATAAATAGTTAAGATTAAGTGTTGCTGAAGTGTATTATTCCGTGTTGGGTGTATGTGTGTGTGTGTGTGTGTGGGTGTGTCTGTGACAGTTCGACCGAAAGTTGTTTGGATGGGGCATTATTACTACTAACTCACCATCGTGTCTGTCCGTGGATGAGGAGGTACGCTTCTTAGCACCACTATCGGCGAGTTCACGTTCGGAACTGCGACGTGAGAGCGAGGCGCCCGCTACGTTTGATATAGATGTGGAACTATAAAAATACAAAATCATAAAACATTATAGCATCTATATAGTGTGGCTAGACTATATAGACGTACCGTCTTTGACTCCAGAAAGTGCTGGGCGATACCAAGCCATAATCCGCCGGCACATCCAGCAAACGTGGCGTTGACGAGCCAAAAGCAAACGCAATCGAATTTCTATCCCGTTTCTTTGTCTCTATTCGGGATTCGCGCTCCTGTAAAGCCAAAATCGTAGGTCAATATATGTTTGTATGGATATATATGTGCGTTCAACACACCTGATTCTTTTTGAGTATATACTCTCGTCGCTCCTTCTCGGCCTCAATTATGGCCTTTTTGCGCTCCTCCACCTGATGACGTTTCTCTGTGTCACGCACGCGTATCTCCTCAATGCGACGACGACGCTCGTCCTCCTTTTGTTCGCGATACTTTTGCGCCGCCTCAGCTTGAGCTCGCAGCTCTTCGATTTTTCTCTGTCTCTCCTCATTTTGTCGATCGCGCGCATATTTCAGTTTCTCCTCGCGGTCTTTGGACGCTGTCAAATAGTAAATGTTAAAGAAATATGTTAGAATTGTATATAATGTTGATGTAGTTGCGATTGAGAGCGGGGGTGGTGGTACTGGCTGGCAGGTGTGGCAGCCAGCACGAACATTCATATTTCACATGTAGATGCTAGTTTTAATCAACAAAATTATTTTGCTACCTGTGGCAAACAAAAATCGATAAAGCTTCAGCATTATTGTTCCTATGCTGCTGCTTTTTTAATACCCTACATTCCATGAACATAGCAAATAGGGAAGATTCGTATAATTTGCTATTTTAGTTAAGGCAAGAAATTTGTGAATTTTCTAAGTCAATAAATAAATTGAAGAACGTATATTTTTATAACTAATTATTAATTATAACTGTAAACTAAAAATAAGCTTGTCTTGAGTCTATTGTAGGCTTCCTTACAGGGTATTAGTGAGCTCATACAATTATTTTATAATCCATGTTCCTTACAGGGCATTTGCTAGTCTATCAAGCTCAACCAGAACTAGAGCTTGCCTTTTTTTGGCATTTGCCGGCAACGACAGCCGCGCGACTTTTACAGCGACTGACGTCATCGCCGCTCGATGTACGCTCGCTTTGTATGTATGTGGGTCAATTGACAACAAACTACAATAACAATGCACACACATACACACACAGGTCGCCCCCAGAGCAAAGCGATGAGCAAATAAGGCAAAAGAGTAAAATATAAGCGCATACTTGTTTTTTTTTATTAAAATGACATTGAGCCATTGTGCAAAATAAAAGCAATAAAAATGCAAAAATTATAAAAAAAGAAATTGTAAATTGTAAAAGCTAAAAAAAAAAAACAGCCAAGTGGCAATTGGTCAACTAACTTTCTGCGCATTCGTTGTAATCGGCAATCGCCAATCGCCGGGCGATAACGCGTTATCGTTTTTATTGGTATTTATGGAATTTAATGACGTAATTGTGGATGCAAATTGTTCGAACAAAAGGAAAATATGCAAACTCCCAACTGTAACAACTGGTATTGAATCGAGGTCAAGCTCTGTTTTTATTTTTTTATCAGAATATTTTAGTGTCATTTCCATAACAGCGGTTAGATAGCGAAAATGCTTATCATCACCTGTGAATGTAAATGATCATGCAAGAGTCAACAACCTTGAACGCTGGCTGACGACAAAGACGCATCATCTATGAAGCTACACATATATGTATATCGCCCACCTTTATGTGTTTTCTTCTTTTAGCCTGCTCCATGGGCTTGCTTTCAGCTTCAACTGCATTAGCAGCCCACTCGCGCTTTGCCCCTAGACACAAGAATTTTGCTGTTCAATTTGCATTGCTCTTCATTTTCAGAGCATTCGGCTTTTGTCACAAGGCGTGCAACGCAGCGGGCACACGATCTACGTAAGTAAAACGTAACGTAAGCTTTTAGCAAAACATTTTTAATTGATACCAATATTTTTATTTGCAGACAATTAGATTTTGTTTTTTTTTTTTATATAGTTTATATGTTGATTGAAATTGCTTTGGCGTTGTTTTATATATTGGTTCCAATCAAGTATTTGTTATCCTCGATATACACTTATGTATACGTAACCTTGCTTAAAACATTGCAAGCTTGGCGTTAGAAGCAGCATACCCTATGGCAAGGGAGGTTAAGAGCTTAAGCCTGTCATATCTCTCTATTTCTAGTATATGTGACATGTTTGTGCTAAAATTAAAAATTATGAAACTCTACATAGATTCCTTATATCGTTTTGCCTCGGTGAATGATATCATATAATAATATTAGCTTGGTCGAGGGTAGTTTATAAAATTGCTGACCTATTAAGATATATAGTTATCTATTTATAAATACATTTATTTACGTCTTGTTTCTGCTTAGTAAGAGCATGCAATAGTCGCCTATGTAAAATTTTATATAACACACATTTATAACCCGTATTCACTATATATAATAATTAGAGTAGTGTATAAAATGCTGTCTTACCTTTCCGTTCGGCGCTGCCCTCTCGGCTTTCGGGTCGCTTGGGTATGTTTTCCACTGTAAGTAAATAAAATAAGAGAAAACAAAAACAAAATAAACACTTTAGTTTGTGTTTTGGTTTCGTAAGAAATATTTGTAAACGATGTGTTGTAAAGTTCATTCAGCCCCGATATATTTTTATTTTTTTTTAAAGTATTTTCCACGAATTTTCACTGGCTTTTTGCTAACACTCACTCGATAGAGTCCAAAAAAGAAATGAATATGAGAATGTAACATAAAAGAAAAGGAAAATCAATCGGCTTCTGTTTTGCACTTGTAGGGCAAGGAGAAAAAAACACGCACTTGATAAGTTGGCGGCGGCAGACGGACAAACACACACATGCAAACGCGCTCACACACAAACAAATGTGCAGCTGCAGCGCAGCTGCTGCCTCACGATGACTGTGAACGCTGGCTGCGGCTGCGGTGACGGCGAAAATGTTTTTCCTCTGGAAACTTTGAACGAAATTTTATTTATAACTCAAAACTCCGGTAAGGGGGGATTTAGCGCTGGCAAAACAACAGCCACACTGTAAGGAACTTGAAAAAACACACGGGGGCAAATTTCACCCATATGAAGCAAACACTTCTTCTGGCTTCTTCTTTTTTTTCGTTCGCTTTTTCGAGTGTGAGTCGTCGTCGTCGTTGTCTTGGTTGCTGCTGCCCATTCGACCAACAAAATTTTTCTCGTGGCTCTTTGTTACGCGTATTGTTTGTTAAATTTTTGCACTCGCCAATTTACGCGCACGCTTTTGTAGTTATATTTTGTTTGGTTGTTTCACGTTTTTAATGCATACCTGCTGGGTTATTCGAATAATTTTCTTGCTGGCCCTCAAGACTCGCCATATTCTCACTATATTTTTTTTCTACATCTACACTTATCGATACTGAGCACACAACTATCATGCGCAGCGATAATGACTACTCGATCATAATCACTCGATATATGTGTGGCTGGCACAGTTGCTATTTCAATAGTTTGCTGACTGCTATACAACTAACATCAACCCGATATGTGCTAAATAATGTCAAAAATATTTATCGAATCCCGCGTTTTATGTTTGCAATCTCGCTTGGAGTTAAAAATTGTAATTTAATTAAGTAAAAGAAAAATGCCAGAGGAAACAGCAATTGCGGTTGTGGACAAGCGCAATAATTTGCCTTGGATTGAAAAGTATCGGCCTGTTAAGTTCGATGAAATTGTAGGCAATGAAGATACGGTCGCCCGTTTATCCGTCTTCTCCACCCAAGGCAATTCGCCAAATATTATAATTGCTGTAATTTATTTGTAAATATTAGTAAAGACATATACACTTAAGTCAAATGTATTACAGGGACCACCTGGAGTGGGTAAGACAACAACTATACAGTGCTTGGCCCGCATCCTACTGGGAGACAGCTATAAGGATGCGGTGCTTGAGTTAAATGCATCGAATGAACGTGGAATCGATGTGGTGCGCAATAAAATTAAGATGTTTGCTCAACAAAAGGTCACCCTTCCACGTGGTCGCCATAAGATAGTCATCCTCGACGAGGCGGACAGCATGACTGAGGGAGCACAGCAATCGCTGCGACGTACCATGGAAATTTACAGTAATACAACGCGTTTTGCACTCGCTTGCAATACGAGTGAGAAAATAATTGAACCAATTCAGTCTCGTTGTGCGATGCTGCGTTTTAGCAAACTATCCGATGCCCAGGTGTTGGCTAAGCTAATCGAGGTGTGTCAACTGGAGCAGCTCAAATACGATGAGGATGGATTGGAGGCGATTGTCTTCACGGCGCAGGGCGATATGCGACAAGGTCTTAATAATTTGCAATCCACGGCTCAAGGATTTGGTGATATAACGGGCGCAAATGTTTTCAAAGTTTGTGATGAGCCGCATCCGATGTTGCTGCAGGATATGTTGCAGCATTGTGCCGGGAATGATATACATAAGGCGTACAAGATCTTAGCCAAATTGTGGCGCCTCGGCTATGCACCGGAGGATATTATTGGTAATATATTTCGCGTGTGCAAACGGTTGAATGTTGACGAACAGTTGAAGTTGAACTTCATAAGAGAAATTGGTATCACGCACATGAAGATTGTCGATGGTTGTAATTCGCTGCTGCAGTTGACTAGCCTTTTGGCACGTCTTTGCGTGGCTGCTGAGTCTCATTAACATAAACATTTCCATTTTTTGTATATCCAATAAAACATTTAGTATAATACAACTTGTTGAATGGATGCAAAAAATACTTTAAATTTGATTTCGATATTAATCGTAATAATTGTGTTAACCGCGGGCTATCGAATAGCTTTCATGTTGAATTGTATCGATTGTCGTGTTGAATATTCTTCGCGGCTTATTACTTTACCTCTTTAATTTTCTGTCTAAACATATCTTGGAAATATATTTAAGTATTTATATAAACTGTTGCTATTTGTGGTAGGCGTAATTACAATTTGTTGAATATATGATTAAATTAATTTGATTGCGATGTCACTTGGTAGAGCGGCATTGCAAACATATGTTGTGGTATCGACTAGTCACCATGAAACCGTGGGCGATATGTTGATGTGTGATGGTAATCGACTATGTCGATAGACTCTTGTATTTCTAGTTGAATTTTTTTCGCGGACGGTATAACAATAAAAGAAAACGGAAAATTGAACGTCGCATCGCACAAAAATGCAAATGCAAACGTACAAATTGGTGGTCGTTGGTGGCGGCGGCGTTGGAAAATCAGCCATAACGATACAATTCATACAGGTGAGGCGAACGGAAAAGATTGGTGACGTCGTCGTCGTCTAAGCTGCTGTATAAGCAAAAGCAACAGTGTTGCGCATTGATGTAAAAACGTGATCTTGAAGTCGCTATGACAGTGACTTTTAGCGGTGATATATAGCATAGCGCATCACTAAATCCGACAACACATCAGGAGAGGGGCGCGGCGTAACGTAACAAGTGGGCTGGACCCTTGTTTTGGCAAAAGCAACAAGCGACTTACTTTGTTTGGCGATATATATACATATATGTGCGTGTGTGCTACATAGTTTTAAGCATAGATCAGCGCAGCGAACTCAAGTTGAAATGAATTTTCAAAGAAAAATTGATACAAAATGGAAAATCGGCATGTTTTAAGGGCGTTGCCCAGTTGAGCGGCCTAAATGGATATTGTGACTGGTATATATCCATATAAATGTGCATGTGTATAGATATGGGTGTGTGTAGAGTGTGTGGAGCTGAGGTCAATCTAACGGGGTGTTCGTCATGGTCACGACCACGGTCTCATTCTTATTTCGTCCGTCGCACCATTCACAAAATGTGGCAATGCGCCTAGCAATATTTATTTTTAGTTATTTGCGTCATCCTCATCTGCCCATGCCACAGCTATTCACATATATACGAGTAGTATATATATGTACCATATGCACACTCACACACACACACATAAACATTTGTTTTTATGTATGCCAAGATTTTCATCAACTGAAGTAGCGCATTAAACTGTGTGTAAACAAATCAAAAAGTGCTTCAACAAAAGGTTTTACTCACTGCACAGTGGTTAGAATATGATTCAATTATAAATATGAACATATTATATTAAATTTATTATTTATAACTATTATTTATTATTTATAACTTATAACTCTTCTTATCGTATAAATATATAATATATATATATATATATATATATATATATATATATATATATTATTCATTCATAATATATTGTGTATTAATTAATCTATTTTATTTAACTTACTTTACAGAGCTATTTCGTGACAGATTATGATCCAACCATCGAGGACTCCTATACGAAGCAATGTGTCATTGATGATGTACCCGCCAAATTGGATAGTGAGTGGAATCATATATATATATATATATGTTTATATCAGCATATTAATGCTTATCTAATAAAACAGTTCTGGATACAGCTGGTCAGGAGGAATTTAGTGCAATGCGTGAACAGTATATGCGTTCCGGCGAGGGTTTCCTGCTCGTGTTCTCGTTGAACGATCATTCCAGCTTCGATGAAATACCCAAATTTCAGCGTCAAATCTTGCGTGTCAAGGATCGTGATGAGTTTCCCATGTTGATGGTGGGCAACAAATGCGATTTGGAACATCAGCGTCACGTCTCGCTGGAGGAGGCACAAAATACCAGCAGAAATCTAATGATACCCTATATTGAATGCAGTGCCAAGCTGCGAGTGAATGTGGATCAGGCGTTTCATGAGCTGGTCCGCATTGTGCGCAAATTTCAAATAGCCGAACGACCCTACATTGAGGAAGGTTTCAAAAAGAAGGGCAAGAAGAAGTGCTGCCTCATGTAAAACTGGGCAGCTAAAGCGATTCTCCACAAATCAAGAAGAGGAGGAGGAATATGAATGTAACGAGTATAACACCAAAATTTTATAATTAATTAAAAACGCGCGTCGACTGAGCTATTTAGAAATTCCGATGACCCAGTAAATTGATGTAATCCCAGCTACAGCAAAAACCCAACGAAATGCATTTTGTTAACTGCCTGAACATAAAATGAATTGTCTAAAAGCTCATGCCACGCCCACACTCGCCAGTTAAACTAACTCAAAAAAAAAAGAAGAAACGAAAGCAAAGCTAAGCAAAGCAAACTCAATAAGTCCATAGCACATTTACATAGAAATACTTACATAAATACATGCATGCATACATATATATATAAACATTTATAAAACATATACAAACACACACACACACACACACACACATATATTTTTGTAATATTATTTGTTGATCGAATGTGCAACAATTAAGGACAAAGTGTTTTTTATGATTAGAAATTTTTGTGAGAAATTTTGTAATTGAAGCCAAGTTTTTGAATGTTTGTGTTAATTTGTTCGATTAAGCCAAACATTAATGTGTTATTGTAATTCGTATTGTTATTTACTAATAATATATATCTATATATATATATATATATACATACATATATATGATTCGATTTTTGTTACGCGTAATCAAAGATTGTGTTGTGTTTAATAACAAATTGAGTGCCTCGTTCTCGTTGCATTTAGTCAGCGCATTGATAACAAAAAATAACAAATAAAAAATAAATGCAATTTTTATAATTAACAAAACACATACACAACAAAAATAATAATGAGAAATGAACAATTTTAATTGTTTCTTGTCATAATTTTAGCATTATATAAATATTTATAAACGAAAGGAATTTGATAAAACGCACAATACAATAATATTTTGTAAACCTCTATAAAATGCTACTCTATGTTTTTTTATACAAAGTGTGTAACGTTTTTTTATATTATATATACATATATATTATTTGTTTTACTACTACACTGTTTAATTTAACGATTCTTAAATAATACTATATATATATATTTATATATATTTAATACAAAGTATATATATGCGCAATTCTAATAAATATATAAAAATCACAAATGCTTCCAAAATGTTCCAATTTTATTAATTTATAAATTCGATTTGTAATATATTAATAATAGATTAGATTAGATTCGTAATAGGCTCTGATATTGAAAGCGGTTAAACTTTCTAGTTTTAGTTTGGTTGGTATCGAAGCTTGATCGATTTTTTAATCTGATTCTTCTGTTTCATATAGTCAAAATTGTTAGAAAAGTGAAAGCTTAATAAAGATTTTGGGGGTTTATAGTTGTGGTCAGATTATATATTAGTAGACAGTAATTCTTATACTCGCTCAAAGGAATATATTTATGAAGGTATCTCATTTAATAGACTGTTATAGTGCATGAGGGCGTGGCAAATCGAAACCTCGACCCAAAATGAATAATACAGCTGTCGTAGATCAACTTTCCCCACTTTAAATGTAAATAAATTTATGAAAATTAATTAATATATATATATATATATATATATATATATATATATATATATATATATATATATATATATATATATATATATATATATATATATATATATATATATATATATATATATATATATATATATATATATATATATATACATATATATATTGTTCATATATCACTTTAATCTTAAATTTCAACTTCGATTGATTTGTTCATTAATGACGTCAAAGCTGCTTGGGCAATGATGAGCTGCAGCTGTTGTCTGATGCCGGAGCATCCTTAGAAGTGTCCTTAGTTAATTGAATGGTCTGTGGCAAGTTGGTCTATCGTTGAGCTATAAAAGCAGCTCGCAAGTGGTTCATAGCTCATAGTCGACAAGATGAATTGCAAGAGTGAAGTCCTGATCGCCGCTGTGCTCTTCTTCCTGCTGGCCTGTGTGGAGTGTCAGGTGAGGCTCAGTCGAGCTTAATCCTTAGAGATTTTGGTGTTATAAACTTCTCGTTCCGCAGTTGACATTCTCGCCGGACTGGGGCAAGCGTTCGGTGGGCGGTGCTGGTGGTGCGGGTGGCTTCTTTGAGCCACAGCAGGGCAATTGCAAAACCTCCAACGAAATGCTGCTCGAAATCTTTCGCTTCGTTCAATCGCAGGCGCAACTATTTCTCGACTGCAAGCATCGGGAATAGACCAACGAGGACCGCGACTGGACAACACTGAGAAATGCTAATTATATTCTATACTCCACTATATATATTTAGTTCGATGTTCGATGTATGCATGTTGTATGTACGAGTACACGAGGTAGTCGTAGTCGGCATTTAGATTTAGAGCATTTTTTCCGTTTCGTCTCTCTCAATGTTAACTAAATATTTTAGCCTAACTGTGCCTAACTGAAAAGCCAAAAACTCAATAAATAAGCGCAACCGAACATATATGTTTTATAAATTACTCCTCCGCATATATGCATGTCTATATGTGTATATACGAATGCATCATATCATTTGGTGCTGCGGAGATGTTGTGCTACAGCAAATGTACATCGTCTCACCGCCAATGCATGGCATGTAAATGTAAAGTATTATGTTATTTAGTTAGTGCTCTACTCGGCGATTCTCACAAATTCAAGTAAGTCGAGAATGTTTTCAGGCTGTGATATGTTTTTTTTCAAGTGTAGTGTAAAGGAAATTATGTATGGAAATGTGTATGTATGCAAGTGTGAAAGTATGTGATATATGTATGTATGTATATATGTAGGAATGTATGTATATATGTATATATGTATGTATGTATGTATGCATGTATGTATGTATGCATGTATGTATGTATGTATGTATGTATGTATGTATGTATGTATGTATGTATGTATGTATGTATGTATGTATGTATGTATGTATGTATCTATGTATGTATGTAAGTATGTATGTATGTATGTATGTATGTATGTATGTATGTATGTATGTATGTATGTATGTATGTATGTATGTATGTATGTATGTATCAATCAATCAATGTATATATCAATGTCATTTTGTTTACCTAAATTAATAATATTGATGCTCTCCTCTGCGATTCTCAAAAATTCAAGTAGGCTGACAGGTTTTCATGCTTAGATCAGTAGTGTTGGAGGAGTAGTGAGGAAGAGGAGTTGGTGAATCTGGAGGAGTTGGCAGAGCAGGAGGAGTGAGCGTTGCGAGACCCGCAATAGGAGCAGCTGTTAGAGAATTAAGAGGGGTTGGCAGAGCAGGAGGCAGAGCGGGAGCAGTAGGCAGAGTTGGAGGAGTAGGCAGAGCTGGAGGAGTAGGCAGAGCTGGAGGAGTATGCAGAGCTGGAGGAGTAGGCAGATCAAGAGGAGTAGGCAGATCAAGAGGAGGAGGAGCAGTAGGTGTAGAAGGAGGAGTATGCAGAGTAGAAGATAGAAAGAGCAGAGCAGGAGGAAGAGTGAGCAGAGCAGCAGGAGAACAACGACCAGGATGAGCACTCGAAGTATGCATGTGTATATTGTGTGAGTGAATGAATGAGCATAAACAGTTATGTATGTTCATTTGTACCCATATATGTGCATACATGAGGACGCTCTTACACCTACATGTGAGTAATTGCAGTTGTGTATATTCTCTTATAGCAAGCACGCCCCACTCTGCGATGCTCACAAATGGAGTTGTTTTACTTTGGTAAAGGCCACAGTTGCTCCTTTGCATACATTCATCATCAATCAATCAGTCGATCAAACCATCAATGCTTAGCTGATATGCTCTATGTATAAAACTAGATATGGTTAGTTGGACCTTGATGGGAGTTCAACAGGTGCTTTACCTTTTTCAAGTTCAACTGAACTGTCATCACACATATTTTTTTATTGTTGAATTTTAATCAAATGATTAAATTTAATTTCGAAAATTGCATCAATTAAACCATCATAAATCGAAATAATTGTTGAACTTTTTTTTATTTATTTTTATTTCCATTTCTCTTTTAAGTTCGGAGTCGTCCCAGCGCCCACAGTTCAGTGCATGTAGTTCGCTTAAAGGGGAACGTGTCGGAGTCAAGAGCGATGGGAAAACTATATAAACTATATAGCTGGCGTCCAGTAGTTTGGATATGTCTTGTCTGGCTGTTTGACTTGGTGAACTGTAAGTTTCATCTCTTTTTTTTTTTGGAAGAGCTTTAAATATTTGCGATTGCGATCGTGACAAATGCATAAACAAATCTGTGCCTTAATTTAATAACGCCTCGAATTTATTTTGTTCGGAAATTTGTGTCATGTAAACAGCAGTTAACACGATCGCTGATAGCTGCCGACCTAATCGGATGTCAAGCGCCAGTGGCCCAGTTATTTTAATTTTGTGCTACCAAAAAGTTAACAAAGCATGGCAGAAGTGGGTGGTGTGGGGGAAGTGGGCAACGAGGCAAGGGGATGGGCTGCATGCAGAAAAATCTGAACAGGCTCGGTTCAGCCAGCAAAAATAAGAGCTCGAAAGTCTTTTATATATATTAGTTTATTCATAGTCTGATCGATTCACTTTGGATCTACTTTGCCAACTTTGTTGCCAGCCCAGAGCTCTTATGAGTACTGAAATTTTCAATTGGGTTTTCGTGCTTGGCCCGAATCTTTGGCCAACCATTGAACCGGCCCTGTGTGCTGCGCTTCCGTTCTGTAAAAAGTCAAGCGAAAAGTCCACAAAACGTTCGAATTAAATGAAATTTGAAATAATTTGTTGCAATGCAATTTAAATGGATTCAGTTGTTGGCCTGAAAAATTGACTTTTGGCCAGCTTTGGAGCAGTTGGCTGTTAGCACTTGGGGCAGCTGCACGAATCGCATCGAGCCGAATCGCATCGCATCCTTGGGCCATGCTGCTGGACGAGTTCTGTGTGAAGGTGTACTTTTGGCCATTTCTCTCGTATTTGGCCAGCATCAAGGGCTGGTGTCCGGCGTATCCCACAGGTTATTATACGGTCTACCCGTTGCCAGTGCCGCCAGTTCAAGTGCCATTAACGCCCACATCCACGTCCAATGCAGTGTATCCAACGTATCAGCCAACGCCGCCTTTGCCGCCATTTACAACGACAACCACAACCAGCTCCACCAGCTCCACCAGCACCAGCACCACCACCACTACGAGCAGCACCACAACAACCACAGCGGGCGTGACCACAACAACCACAGCTGAAACCACATTGCCCGCAACGACGTGTCCTTCAGCGCCTCTCGTGTGCCTGCCTGGCGGAATGCCTCCGTTGCCCAATTGTCCCTGCATCGACCCCCGACAACAGCAGCAGTTGGCTTCGACTATGCCTATGGGTTCGGATATGATGGTCTTTATGCCGCTTAATCCGAGTCGACATCGTCGTCGTCGTCGCATCAAATTCCACTAGTTACACAATCGAGCCTAGAACCCCGAGCCTCCTCCCCTCACCTAGTTGTAGTTGTTTGCGCAATAAAAAAAAATATATTCCAAACCAATCGCTGCACTTGCACCCAACCCAAATCCAAAATTGTACCATGAGCTCCATCTGATATTCGTTTTAGCTCAGCTCCAGGTTCCAGAGAGCTGTTACGATGCACGCGCTCGCTCTGGCAGCTGCGTCCCTCTCACTAGCTGCTCTCATCTCGTCCAGGAGTATCAAACAGGCACAGCCGATCAGGAATTTCAGACGTTTCTCGGACAGTCTATTTGCGGGTTTGATGGCGCCAGCTTTTTGGTAAATCCTCCTCCACAGAGTCCATCTCTTCGACGTCTACTAAATTGCTAAGGCTGCTTTTGCAGGTTTGTTGTGCCACGACTCGTGCGCCTTTGGTCAGTCGTCATCCCAAGCAGTTTTCGCCATCTGCCGGTTTCTCTTTCTCCTCGCTAAGTGGCCCGACCACGCCTCCGCCTATTAGTGTCTTTCAGCCCACGCCTCCTGTCAATCAAGGTAGTGTGTTGCGTCCGACTCCAGTGCCCAACACTGCACCAGCTCCGGCTCCTGTGCCTTTGCCTGTCATCCCCTCGCAGCCAGGTGGCGCGAGCAGCTCTAACGGCTGTGGCATAGGTGGCGCCACCACAAATCGTGTCGTTGGTGGCCTACCCGTTCGCAAAGGTAAGCAATAGCTCAACTAACTTATTCCCTCTTAGCTAATTTTCTCGTCGACCAGGTGCCTATCCTTGGATGGCTGCCTTGGGCTACTTTAAGGATAGCAATCGCAATACCTTGGATTTTCTGTGCGCTGGCAGTTTGATCAGTTCACAGTTTGTTGTGACCTCGGCACATTGCATCAACTCCATGCTGACGCTGGTTCGTCTGGGTGCACGCGATCTGGCCAACTCAAATGAGCCGGGTGTGGTCGATTACCGCATCCGACGCACTGTGCTGCATCCGCAATTCGATTTGTCTGCCATTGCGAATGATATTGCCTTGATAGAGCTGAATGGCGAGGCGCCATCTAACGGTAAGTAGCGGCGAAAAATGGTTAAGCATTTTATAGCTCTTTCACCCTCTCCGAAAATCCTCCACCTCAGCTAAAGTCTTATAATTTCTTTCTTATAATTCGTTCAATTCCATTCTGAAGATTGTGGCGCCATATAGCGTTGAGTGGTGACCGCATGAGTGGCACAATGACCTCGGCAGCTTATAGTAAGCGCTGTTTAATTAACATATTAGAGTCTATAGGCTTTGTGCTGTGTTTGTTCATCTATCTGTCTGCCTGACTCTCAGCTAATCTGTTTATCTTTCTTTCTGTGACTCTCTTCGCTCTTACTGCCTTTATTTAATGAGAACGATTTTATATTTTATATTTTATATTTATCATATATATATAGTCGTGTATAGTCATTTCTAGTCGTGTTTAACTTTTTTTTATTTTTCTTCACTTTTTAATTATTTCTTTTAATTTTTTCCAGCTGACATTCGACCCATTTGTCTGCCAGAGTCAAGCCGGTTTTTGCTTGAGGATCAGTTCGTGGGCATGAATCCGTTTGTGGCCGGCTATGGGGCAACGAAGCATCAGGGCGCCGCCTCCTATGTGCTGCGAGATGCCCAGGTGCCGATCATCTCACGGCGGACCTGTGAGCAGAGCTACAAATCTGTCTTTCAGTTTGTTCAATTCAGCGACAAGGTAAACCACATTGAATGGGGAATGCCGTCAAAATGAAAGTTTTTAATGCCCTTGCAGAGGGCAATCGATGCTAAAATATACTTAATTTAGTTAGCTATTTCAATTCTGTTCCACCCATATATACCCAACTGATAGGGTTCCTTCTATACTTCATATAGTTCCTGTTCATCATTCAGATCTCTTCTCTCTCTTGCAGCTAATTTGCGCTGGCAGCTCCACTGTCGATGCCTGTCAGGGGGATTCCGGTGGACCATTAATGCTGCCGCAGGTCAGTTACACAGTGCTCAGGCTGACTCAGCAATGAACCAGTTTTATATTTTTGTTTTGATCTTGATTGAGCCACCAAATCAGCCACGAATCCCCCAAGGTGATTGAGTTTGTTGCCATCTTGCGGGGAGAACTCACACGACAGCCAAATTCCAAAAGCCAAACAATCATATCTTTTCACTCACACAGCTCTTAACTTTATGATCATGCTATATGCTATATATATTTATATATATATGTCTTTATTATCTTAGCTGGATGGCAGCATCTATCGCTACTACTTGCTGGGCATTGTTTCCTTTGGCTACGAGTGCGCCAAGCCCGGTTTTCCCGGCGTCTACACGAGAACCAGCAGCTACATGAATTGGATACAGCAAATACTTGGTGGCGCTTCGAGAGGCAGAAGGCGATGATTTGTTTGATTACAAATATTTTAAGTAAATACAAGAAACAATAAAAATGTATGAAAACATCAATCAATCAATATTCAAGCAGTGTGTAAGATATAGCACTTATAATATTTTAACTATGAATATTTTTTGTATTGCTTTATGTTATTATTAAACTTTTCTTTTATTTTTATTATTTATTAAACAAATTGTATTGTTTTATGTAATTATTAAACGTTTCTTTTATTTTTGTTATTTATTAAACAAATTTTACATAATTATACATCTTGATTCTGGAATTCTGTGAGATTATTATTTTTGCTTATGAAATCAATTCAGTTGGAATGGAGCTCGTATCACATGTGGCTGGGTGCGAATGCTGGGAACAAGACTGCGCATATGATAGCTATATACATATATACAGAACATAATAATATCACAGAAGATACTATAATCGATCTGATGTCATATCTAAGCTAGTGCGAGCTAAACACAGCAGTCGATAAAAATATAAAAGGATCCTTGTAAAACACTCCAGGAGCAGACTCTCTTAAGAGAAGCCTGGACATAGTCTTAAGATTCCCATGTTCGTTGTATAAGACTATAGCTTAAGCAATAAATATATAATATATATAGTATATATACAGTATGCTTCTCTGTGAACCTATCAGACTGGCTGTGAATCTATATAAATCTGAGTAGACTTAACTCTAGACCTTGCCTTCAAAGCTATCTATGCTATTCTATCATTCTGCCTATCTTAAAGTTATGAGGTGACCTAAATAAATATGCTGATATTTTATGACGGCGTATATGAATTTCTAATGAGTTAAACCAGTCTCAAGATAACAGAAAAAACCTACGATACTGAATGTTCTGCCAGCTGACACAGGCGAGTGTCCTGTGCAGGACGATCTCTTATCTGTAGTGGAGACTCTTAATGCGCTGGTCAGAGTATTTGCGATACGATGTTTGATGTTTGCTCGTAACAAAAAAGACAAACATATCAGATATCATCTGTCATCATCATAACACAAATAGCCTAACTAGAGAACATGGGCAATTAGTTTAATATATGATTATTTCAAATGCCAATTTTACCTATATTTTGATGTATTCTATATATAGAAAATCTTTACCCTGCAATTACTGCCACACAACACTTCAAAAAAGTACCTAAAATAAACGAAATTAATTTATTTTTCTTATTTTCCTTTCCGCATTAAAACTAAACTTACATTAATAAACATGCGAGCATTACAAATTGGGTATTTCCAGAATGCAATACTCATGAAGATGAGCTTGATTTGTGAGTTTATAAATATAACGGCATGTTGCGTGTGTGTTTTCTCCGCCCCTCTCTCTCTGAGCGTTACAAGCCTAAAAGCCAAGTAAAGTCTAAAGAGAGCTTGTCCAATTATGCAGTTGAGTTGGATTTCTTGTGTCACATAAACTATGTTCAAGCCGGAACTGGTCAGCAGGAGTTGCTATCTGAATTATCTGAATTTCCCGCCTTCTGGCACCATTGCGACATTCTACAAAAATTCAACTTCAGCTTCGACTTACTCATCGGCATTGAGCTTATATATAATATGATGTTCTATGATAACCGATTGCATTCTATGCATAACAATTGGCTTACGACTGCTCGGCATTCCGAGCAGATTCCAGTCCAATGCACGCAACTACACTGCGAGAATCACACGAGTATGGTTTGTATAAAATTTATGCTATTTTTATTATGATTATATTTTATTCTTAACATACACGTAACTAAAAATGAATCATATTTGTTGATGCCATTCAACTAGTCATAGCAAAAGACTATCAAATTAAACTATAATTTTAAGCAAGCTAAATAATATTAACTATAAATCAAATATTAATCAAATATACCAAACAGAAATTTATTAACTCTTTAAACTTGTATTAAGAATTGTTTTTCATGCATATCTGAAATTGTGGAATCTCTCAAATTTCCACTTTCTTACGCTCGTCAACATTAAAAATTTCTCTCAGTGCAGTGACTATGTCATCGATTAGATGCAATGCAAGTCGCAAACTAAATCGTAATCTCGCTCTCTTAATCCGCCTGTGCTTCACACAACGAATGCATACAAATACATCTCAGTTCTTATCATCGTCGATCGTCACTTGTCGCTCGTCGATCTGAGATCTCGGGGGTGAAAACTAGTTGGCGAAGCTTCGTCTATTGATTAACAAATAGTTTTTACTTAATAAATTCTGCACGAACTGACAGTTAACAATTAGTCTGTCAGCTTACAGCTTCATTAGGCGACTTAGGCTAAATCCGTTTAAATAATTTAGCTAATCAATTGCAATTAAAACATTGATCCAGCACTGATCAAGCATTTATGTGCTCAACAAACCTCGCTTTGAGTCACTTTCAATTCCTAAAACTCGACAATGACAAACGCCAAACGCCAAATAGACGCCTAGTTGACAACATTCTCTTTCTTCTCGTTCTCTCTTTCTCTCTCTGTCACTTCACACGTCCATCACATATCTTCAGAAAATATCCATAAAGCATAAGTCTAATTGTATACCCTAACAGAGATAGCTATCCATAGATAGCATTGTTTTTAGGTGTATTATTTGTGATCAGCTGCACTGAGGCTTGCCAGACTGCAAATACCCGTACCACATAGATACATCTATAAAGGAACTCAACAACCTCAAAACTTTGTGATTCCCGCTTTCAGATCAATAGAAAATACAAATTCTTAGCACTTTCCTTAACCACAATCCAATCATGCAGAGAGATCAAAGTATAGTTCGACGACTTTTTACCTATAAAGACTTTAGGTTATATTTCTATACTCTCGTCGCTTTGTCAGTACCTATAAAAATATATCGGTGACTAGCACCAATTGTTTAATTATATAGCTATTCTCACATAGCTTATATAAATAACTTTTCGCATGTCATATTTGAATTCGCGTTTTTTATATAGTTGTTCTTCAAGTACTTTTATGGGAGTGTGTCTGGAAATCTTAGAGACTTGCAGCTTACATCAATCTTAACTCAAATTTGTATTAAAAACTTTCCATATTGCAAAATAAATATCGATGACAATGGCAAACGTTGAAGATCAGCAATGTTAATTATATAATAATATATATGTATAGTACATCGATAACTATCAGATCGATAACATACAGCTATATATGCGTGCAGAATTGAATGTTTTAAATAAAATAAATTACAAAATTATTAATTATGAATTAATATTGAAGAAATCGATAAATATCGATATATGTCGGTACATATCGTTAAATATAGCTTAGCATTAATTTGTTTGGGCATATTTTGTATTTTCAATTGATATTGGAGAAACCGATAAATATCGATAAACATAGGGAAGAACATTAGTAGGTCTTGAAAACTTTTCAGACTTATATTTTTATAAATGTATCTGCCAAGAGGGTATCTAACTAGTCGGTCAACTTTAAACTGTTTTCTTAATAATTACTTTGATTACCCTGGTACCGTACTAGCTATTAGCCAACAGTTATTATAATTCCTATACTATATAGGGTATTTTGTATTCGCACTTTCGCACTATACGCTATATATACTCAGCGACTTGCATGGAGAGTGGATGACATTTAACACTAGATTTTATGCAAATTATTCATAAATATATATATGTATATATGGGCAATTAGAACATATAGGATATAATTGCAGCTGGAACATGATATTATAGTACATATTGTAGTTAGATATTATAGTCAGATTCAATGCAGTTCAGTTCGGCTCTCAATTTATGCATTCTAGCCAAAGGATTTGTCATCTGTCTCATTTAGCTGGGAAATTGCATAAAATTACAGTTGATTTTGGTGATTTTTTTAGTGCTGAGATTTTTAATTGATATACTACAAAGTCGATGAGATTAGCGCTCTCGATGCTCTGCCATTGAGAACAGAAACGCGCTCGCTGCATATATAAAAACCCAGCTCGGCTTTCGAACGCCGAATCGTTGATCGCTGACCGCGCACGCAAACGCGTTGTCCAAAACCAAATTCGAGTCAGAAAAAAACGCCAGTATAATAATAATAACTATAAAGAAGCTTGGCAGCCGGTCCGAAAGACACGCTCAGTCTCAGTCTGATAACGTACGTCGAGTCGTGCACGTCGCGAGTGCGCAACGCGAAATTGGATACGATTTTCTATAGATAATATCTAGCTATCAATCTATAAAGCTGCGACAAAATGAAGCTAGTGCTGTGTATTGTGTTAATGCTTGGCTGCCTGGCCACGCCCAC